>SAYR01052160.1:552192-562671 GCA_004382745.1 Argopecten irradians irradians
CAGAGTATCGTCTGAAAGACATCTGTGGTGGATTAAATGGAACACTTCTTTCCTCTGTCAAGTCTCTAAATTACCGTCCATTCTTGTATGGAACGAGCACCTACAATTTACATTAGAGTGACACGTATATCTAAATTGTCCGTTCTTTTCTTCATTCTCATTAACAACTCGGAAATAGGTTATAGTGGCAGACCTCTGCGTTAGGATAGATTGATTGAACTGGGGAAGGATAAACTGAAACTTCATGTTTTGGTTTCGCTTCGCATATGGTCCTTTCCTTCTCTGTTTTGGATTTTATATATTTTAGATGCTATTTATGTTTTAAACGGAAAATATGCACAAGTTATTTGTACTCTTTATTAGAAAGACAGGTGGGCTAATTAAGCTAAAATTGGTTTCGTTCTGAAGATCAATGTTATACTTCTTTGGTCTCATCCTGGATAGAAATTTAATTATAGTACCGGTAATACCTTACTCTGTTGGCTGGCTAGGTCCTGATATACTGATTTAATAGAATCATCTATGTTATAATGTGACAGATACAATATCGTGTGGGTCAATACCTAAACTGGTGTCCTTGTTTAGTGGTGCTCTTCCATCCTTCAAAAGTTCAGTTTTGGTCATTATTTCGGATTCTAATTAGTAAACGTCGTCGGTAAATTACATTTACACTCGCTGGGTGCCTTTTTTACTTTGGTCGGCTCGCACTTCATTTCCTGAGAAATGAGAACTTTATCTATAGTCTGGTAACACAATTGGGTCACGCATTATACCTCGTAAGACTCACACTATTACCTGCACTATGGTGTACTTCCCTTGGTCTCTTTAACACCTATTCTCATTAATAAGATACAATTAGCTGGTAACCTGGTCAATGTTTTGAAATTAATTTACTTCTCTGGTCAACATGCTGATCATTTTGATATCAAATTTCGAAGCAGAAAATTCAATAAATCGGGTTATACTTACACCTTTTTAAACTTCTTTGTTCCTTTTACTCATCCTTATAACAATACAATAGGTACCGTAATACTTAAACTGTGGGTTCCTTTCTTGTCTTTTCCCTCTATATACTTTAGATAAAGCGCTAGCCTGAGGGGTTTCACAGCGTACCCTGGGTGGGGTAAGGCCTCATTGTTCCTTAAATTGTCTACCCTTTCTGTTTATAAGATTATATGAAAATCCTGAATCACATAGTTTTACCCATTAGTGTACAAGAGTCCTGGTTAAATTCCGTGGTTACTCTTTCTTTTTCCTTAGGCGCATTTATGCTTTGATTATTAGATGTTTACACAATACACAACGAGGTTAGTACAACAAAACAAGCCTGGATACGTAATAGCCTATTATCAGCTGGATGGGTAATACTTCATCTAGTGGGGTCTTGCCATTCTTTAGTTATAAAAATCTAGAAAAACTAATGATGTACTGATTTTTGGCTAGGGATAATATCCTTAAGACTTGGTGTAAATTCTTTGGGTCACTCCATCTATCTTCTAAAATAACATGATCGTAAATTACCTATCACTGGTGTCCCTCTTGGGTCCATTACCATCCTATAACAATACAATAAGTACCTGTTTCATGCTCTCTTTTTAAATGTTCTTTCGGATAATATAGATCCGTAAGACACATGGTGTTCCGCCTCTTTTGCCCTTCCGTGGCCATGCTATTCTCTTTACCATAATAGAGGGCTGAATTTTGTTTACATTTAACAATAGTAACTGTCGATATTACTATTACACTGTGGTACCCCTGTGTGGTCTTTCACACATTCATTTTGTTATACTATTAGTATAGACACCAAAAAACATATGGACTAAGCCCGTACATACTATACAAAGCACGTTTTGGTATTCCTCTCCATTGTCCTTCCATCTTGGGGGTTATATTACAGTGTCATCATTTTAATTAAGATACTTTAAATACCCTACACTGGGTGGTACCTCTTTGGTCCTCTGCATAGGCTGTTATATACAATTCAAATAGTACCAGTAATACTACACGGGTGTACCCCTCCTCGTTGTCCCTTTCATTTCTACCGAGTAATGTTTTTGGAAAGTTTTTTGAAAAAATTTTGCTTGGTAGACTTGAAAAGAAAAAATTTGTTTTTCCAAATCCTCTACACGAATGGGCTTTCAAAAGCTACGTTCAGTAGTACAATGACGCTCAGTTTCTGGTTAATCGAATGTATTACATTCTGCCAAAGAAAATAACAAACTTTTTTACATGCTTTCATCGTGCTGCTAAAGCGTTCTTGATTGTGTTTTGGCATGAACAATGGTTTTATTTCTATTTGCTTTTTTTTAAAACATTAATTTACCAAACTAGTTTTAACCTATTTCTTTCAAAAACTTGATGGTTTTATAAAAAATCAACGAGTATAAATAGAATATTATTTGTTTTCTTTTTCTTCTTTTTCTTTCCTCCTTCTTTTAATAATTCGAACATTATTATCAGTTAATTTAGTGCTTCGTATAGGTGCAAACCAAGAGGTTTGGTAATCAAAAACGAAATATGGTTCTATGATATACACCAAGGCGTTACAATTATTACATTAAAAACAAATACGAGTGATTCAGTAAGTGAGTGCTCAACTGGGCCAGTGGGAATATTTAAAATTTCTTCTCCGTCTGAAACATCCACGAATTTCTTTTCATTAAATGACTCACATCATTGTTATGTCGCCACGTAAAAAATAAAGCATACTGTCTTGTATTATAAATATTATATCGTTATGTTCAATAGAGCTCAGTAACTCAGTCTGCGTTTATCATGCAAGATACAAATATAATTCGTACAACTTGTGCCAAGTTATCATCGCAAGCTGATGCAATATTCGATCGAGCCTCCATATCCGCTGGACTTACTGTCTTTTTTTTGTAAACGTGGTTTTGGACTGTTCCTTATTTGTCGGAATCTGTTTACTATGCGATAGATTACGACGGTTAGTTAAAAATGGAGATTTAGTACAAACTAATGCAAATGATGATTCCTATAAAGTTCTTTCTTCTTTGTGGCCTTTGGTTTTTTATTTTAAAACGAAAGCAAAAAGTTCCATAGCAACAGCTATGGATTCGACAAGAAGCATAATGCACGGATTTTCTATTTTCTGTGAGGATAATCACGTCTGTGGAGAAGATCTATCGCATATACAATGATACTGGTCTCAGAATCTTATTAAACAATACCATGCCCTGCAGTCATTATTATGAAGGTCGGTCCGATAGATATCCAATTTCTGAAATAATATTCAAACGACCAAGGGCTTGTTCGCAAAGTGCACACGCACGACGGTGCATGAGACAGTTTAAACTAAGTAGTGACTTAGTGTGTGAAGTGAAGTCAATGGTTTTGCCTTTATGTTAACAACTGGTATAATTCTTATTTGGTATTTGGAACAGATTGAATTCATTGTGACGTGCCGCTGCTAAATTTCTGAATTTCAAGACGGTTAAAGTCTGATTGGCGCGCCAGGTAAGACCATTTTTGGTATTGAGACTATCTTGAGGTGGTTTTCTCTCGCATTAATCATCCCAACTTAAAATACATCATCGTGAAAGACTTCGTTTTGAAACGAGATAAAGTGGCGGGAAACCTGTTGAGACCGGCTCGTTTTGTGGAAAGAGATTACAGTTCACGCTGATTGACGTGACACCGGCCACGCCATATTTGTTTTGTGTGTTTTTTTTGTTGTGCTAATAGCTTTTTACTTTCTCTTCAATGACACATAAGGTTTATTCTTTCCAGCCGCAATATAATGATGAGTTGAGCAGCAGTATTAAGATACACATGCCACTATCACTCAGATAGTGTGATGATGTCATTACGCCTAAAAGAAGGATAATCAACTAATATGTCACGGCCTTAGCAGGATTATGTCCCCTTGGGGTTGTTGAACTACCAATCGTCACATTTCAGATAGAGAAACGGCTAATTCTTTCTCGGTTATATCTGGTGTTTTGAATTTAAATTACGCAGATAGAATACAAAGAAAAATCTGCGCAAGAGTAGGTTAACATCACCTTTGTCGGAAGGATGATGAAAGTGGTAAAATATGCAACTTTCACTGATGCTTTCATAACTATGCGGCTGTGTTTTCGGATTTCTCTTTTCTTCTTTCCCCTGGCAACATTATAATGGCGAAGCGAATTAGACTAGAATACGCTTACTGCGAAGAGACTCTCATACTACGTCTCTTTCATGTATATTTTTGGTAACTACTGTAGCAAATGGTTTGCTGTCGAACATTTGGAACATTTTTCACAAATATGAATTGCAAGACTTCTTGTACCAATTCTTGCAAGATGGGATTTTCCCAGTGAAGCATTACTTGGAACACTCTCATTAAGGCTGTAGCTTGCTCCCTGCAATAGCTTGACCATGGCATGATGTTGGGATGAGGACGCTTACAAATTCGGTTCAGTTTGCTGTGCCATCCCTCTACGTTGTTTGTTTCGTGGTCCGTCATGATCGTAATGATTCCACAGAGTCTTGTCGCCTCTACCCATGTCTCTGTCACATAATCTGTGGAGGAAACGTTCTCCTGATGTTGTTCTCTGTCCATGCTCCTTGCAGATCAATCTCCCCCTGTCTTGTTGGTAGTTTTGGGGATAAGTTTGGCACGACTCCTGTAGAGTGCTGATTTGCAGCCGTTGAATGTTGGGATTCTTTCTATCATGGAGGCCACATCGGCGTCGAATTCACGATCACACAATTTTCCAAGTTCTTCATCAAACAAGGACGGAATGGGTTCTGCATCTTCCCGACACTTTTTTTTCACGTCGTTGAGGAATGCAAAGGCAGCCAAACCTACAGCATCTCCTGGATGGTTATGTGCGTCACCGAATGTTACAGGGATGTTGTTGAGCGTTGTAAATGGTTGCTGGCACATGGCGATCAACACATCTCCAATAACATCTATCATTTCGCTTTTCTTTTATGGAAATTTGTATCCATCCTTCACTAAATAATGTCCTCCTCTACATTTTCTATAAAGTCCACTCTAATACTGTGCGTTTGCCATCACAGCATTTAATAATTAGATATACTGTATAGAACAAACTGAACTGAATAAGTCTTACAGTATAACTAAAAACCAGCAAAACCGAAATGTGTACTTTTAAAATAATTTCTCTAATTTTGAGGAAATATTAATTGATTGTTTTACATTTTAGCTTTCCTTTGAAGTACAATTAATATTGTTCAGATAAACAATTGAAAGTTGTTTACTAATCTCTATGATCATGTTGTATTCGCATAATCAAAACAAATATTCATTTTCATAACGAAAACAGAAAATTACCTGTTTGTTTATTTAATTATATAATTGATATTCAAGACATGTAGCTATTAATAAATATCATGCATAGGTTTTTTACTTTGAATATTAAAAATAAATTAAATATAGACTAATAGTGACTTAGGTATATATATGCTTTTTATCTGATATATTGCAATTAATCTATGGAAATAACCATTTATGCTTTGTATACATATTAGAGATATTTCTTAATCAGCCTGTATTTATTACGATTATAATTTATGATTTTTTTTTTAATTGAACCACCTAAATCCTATCTTTCCAGTACTTTAATAGTGGTTTACTGTACAAACTATACATTTTCTCCCTTTTTACCTTAACACCTATAAGCTATGTATGTAAGGACGGTGACATAGTTGATACAGACTATAGCCAACTTTTATACAGGTAAACTCAGGTAACGTTTATACAGCAAAAACAACATGTTGGCTGAGTGGGAATGAACCAAATAAAACTACTTGACTCTTGGACTCTTAAATCGAACTCAACTGTAATTACCTAGCCGCAGGGCAATCTTGCTATTCGGTGGACTATATCGGGTATATGCTATTGTCTTACTGTCAATCAGGTTAGGACATCCGTTAATTGGATTGTGATTGGGTATGTCGTCCGGAAAGTGTTCGTAGATGATATTAGAACATACCTGCGAGTCTTCGTATGTGGATGCGTACATTTTGTTCGGGCTGCTCAAAAGCAAACGAAAAATTTAGCCGTGTCTGCTCGTGTCAACTGTAATATCGGCCGACATGTAAAGATAAAGGAGTCTGGGTTCTGGCGCAAAGGCCCATTCGGTGTCGCAAGTGGATTTCAAATAATCAGTTCTGATGTTACATGACACTCCGATCTGACATTAATGATTTAATGTAATAAGGTTATTTACATAGTTTACCTGTTGTGCCTCATTAGCCCATGTCGTGAAAGCATACCGGTTTATGTCATGGAATGTAACCGGTATTAATGCTCGGCTGCATCCTCAATCGTACAAACGAGGCTTTGAACAGGGAGTCACATGATATCCTTGTGGATATCTTAGCCTGGCTCTATGAGGAGAACAGGCATCTGTTCTATGATTCAAAGATTACGAGGCGTCGTCATTTCATGACTTTTCTCTCCATACACGCTTGCGATCAACGCTGTCGAAAAGGTGGTGTTGCTATAAATGTGGCACAGAAACTCGGGTGTATAATATCCGTTGTTGATTCAGAGATGAACAGGAATCCGCCATTGTTAAACTGTTACAATGGGAACTGATTTTTGGTATTTTATCCAAGTTTACCTTCTACATTGGTACGGTGCGATATCTTCACGGATTAAAACATTGGCGAAACTCGATGATATATGTACAACTTTTCTCTTAATGGATCCGTAATCCTTATGGGAGGATTTTATGCTCGGTTGAGTGGCCCACGCGTAACCTCAATTATGTAAATCATCGTGGACAGTTGGCTCCAGAGACTCATGGACCGGCATCAGCTTTGCGCTTTTGTCAACCTCTGATGTATGTAGAGGCCCATTTAATTCTCGTATGTCCAGTCCGGATATGGATCGTGTCCTTATAGATCATAAATCATCACAACTCGTCTAAGGTTGAAATCTTGTTTGTGATTGCGCTGTACTAGAACACGGATTCCTCGATGTCTCAAACCACAGACCTTTGTTAGTTCGAGCTACGTAGAGCATGTCTCTTTCCGGACGTAATGGATCATCATTGTAGTAAGATGATGCGATTTTCTTACAAGTGGATTACCACTGGAACTTCTGAGAACGTATCCGCTTTCGGGAAAGCTTAGAAGAACCATCGAGCAATCAACATTTGCAACACGCGAGAACTTACGTGTGAGATGACATTGATAGTTTACTGACGCTCGTTACCTGTATATGCAGAGTAACGTCTTGAAAAAGATCTTGGTGAAACGGAAATTCTGCAAGTTCTAAAAACCGTATTGGAACGAGCACCTCAGGACTCCATTCGGAATACTGTGGCGTCTGGCGTAAGGAATGGATAGCTGCTAGGACGACCCCGCGCGATCCTTCCTCTGCTACATTTAGACTCTATAAATGCAAAGTGGTTATTAGAAAAAGACATCGCCATATTTCAGCAAGATCATGTTAATAAGACCCTGCCATAAGAAATAGAAAAATGGTGCGACGTAGTCCAAAGTTCATTTTGGGTCTTGGTTAAACGTCGTGGTAATCATCATCGGTGGTTGTCGGTGCAGAAATGAACTTTAACGGGTAAGTCGTAAAGAGACCCTGTCTTTTTAACCACACTGCGGGGTTCAATATTTTGAAAACCATTTACTCTCCTGTAACAATGTGATCATTTTGATTCACAATTTCGAAAGCAGAAAATCAATAAATCGTTAACAATACTTTAGCCAGTCAATTCGGTAAAGTCTCAAGATTTTGATGAATTCCACTGCAAGGTTGTTTAAAGGGTATGTAGATGTTTATCCCGTGGTAACAGCTTGCATACGATAGACATTGTGTACGAACATTTGATTTTTTGCCACACGATAACTTGTCAACTGCTCTTCATGCTCTTTTTATGCTTTCGTTAGAGTAGAATATGTCCCTCCTGTACTTACAAAGGGGCTGATTTGTTATACCTGTACTAAAGGTACAACACGCCAAAAACTGCCCTAACAGTTATCCGTGCCATACATCTTCTTTTACCAGTAATTTTTGAAAGTTTTTGAAAAAATTATTTGCTTGGTAGACTGAAGAAACAAACTTTGTTTTTTCCAAATGCCTCTACAGAAGGCTTTCAAAAGCAACGTCAGTAGTACAATGACGTCATTTCTGGTTAAATGAATCTATTACATTTGCAAAACGAAAATAAGCAAACTTTTTACATGTTTTCTCGATGCTGCTAAAGCGTTTGATGTGTTTCGGCACAATGGTCTTTTACAAAACTTTCAAAAAACTTAGGCTTTTACAATCAAAGTTATCAATATATTGTTTTCTCTATATTCGAACAATGTATAGTGCTGTTGCCAACGCGTTTGGTATCAATTGTTCAGATACAACCAACAGTAACGCCAGGGGAAGGTATTATTTCTTCCCGTGGCTGGTACACAGTTTTCATTTTAATGACCTACTTAAATGATTTTATGTTCATCTCAGTACTCTCTTATCATACAAGATTATAAATGTAAACTTGTCCCAACGCAAGCTGATGATATTACCCTTTCTGTCTTTTGTAAAACGTGGTTTGGATTGTCTTATGGATAATCTGTTTACACCCATTACACGTTGTACAATGGAGATTTAGTTACATGCAATCTAAGTCTTCTGTGTTTGTTTTAACGAAAGCAAAAGTTCATTTTCGAAAGCACAACGTCTGTGAAACTCGGCCAAATGATACTTGTCTAGAATCTATTAAATACCAAGCATGTCGGTATATTTTCTAAATAAATTCAAACCAGGTTGTCAGACGTCATAGACAGTTAACAAGCCTTCGTAGTCAAATGTTTTGGCTTTGTTAAACTGTAATTATTTTTGGTATTGGGAATTAATCCATTGACCGCTGCTAAGTTTGTACAAGAGGTAGTTATGCCAGGATAGCGCTTTTTTGTATGTAACTCTGGTTCTTCACTATCTTGAAACAGTCACCATTGTGTGCTAAGCTTTATTCAAGGTTTTCCAAGGCGCCCACCAGATCAGATATTGTCTAAGTAATGCTTGGTTAAATCCATTACGGTTTAAATGTTGAACTTTCGAAAACTCGGTTCTTTTTCTGCATTATGCAGAGCAATATAACGCCCTTTACTGCGAAGAGACTCTTCATACTACGTCTCTTTCATGTATATTTTGGTACCTACTGTAGCGAAAATGGTTCTGCTGTCGACATTTGGAACATTTTTCACAAATATGAATTGCAAGACTTCTTGTACCAATTCTTGCAAGATGGGATTTTCCCAGTGAAGCATTATTGGAAACATCTCATTAAGGCTGTAGCTTGGACTCCCTGCAATAGCTTGACCATGGCATAGATGTTGGGATGAGGACGCTTACAAATTCGGTTCAGTTTGCTGTGCCATCCCTCTACGTTGTTTGTTGTTCGTGGTCCGTCATGATCGTAATGATTCCACAGAGTCTTGTCGCCCTCTACCCATGTCTCTGTCACATAATCTGTGGAAGGAAATGTTCTCCTGATGTTGTCTCTGTCCATGCTCCTTGCAGATCAATTTCCCCCTGTCTTGTTGGTAGTTTTGGGATAAGTTTGGCACGACTCCTGTAGAGTGCTGATTTGCAGCCGTTGAATGTTGGGATTCTTTCTATCATGGAGGCCACATCGGCGTCGAATTCACGATCACACAATTTTCCAAGTTCTTCATCAAACAAGGACGGAATGTGTTCTGCATCTTCCCGACATCTTTTTTTCACGTCGTTGAGGAATGCAAAGGCAGCCAAACCTACAGCATCTCCTGGATGGTTATGTGCGTCACCGAATGTTACAGGGATGTTGTTGAGCGTTGTAATGGTTGCTGGGCACTGGCGATCAACACATCTCCAATAACATCTATCATTTCGCTTTGTCTTTATGGGAAATTTGTATCCATCCTTCACTAAATAATGTCCTCCTCTACCATTTTCTATAAAGTCCACTCTAATCTATGCGTTTGCCATCAAAGCATTTAATAATTAGATATACTGTATAGAACAAACTGAACTGAATAAGTCTTACAGTATAACTAAAAACCAGCAAAACCGAAATGTGTACTTTTAAAATAATTTCTCTCATTTTGAGGAAATATTAATTGATTGTTTACATTTTAGCTTTCCTTTGAAGTACAATTAATATTGTTCAGATAAACAATTGAAAGTTGTTTACTAATCTCTATGATCATGTTGTATTCGCATAATCAAAACAAATATTCATTTTCATAACGAAAACAGAAAATTACCTGTTTGTTTATTTAATTATATAATTGATATTCAAGACATGTAGCTATTAATAAATACATGCATAGGTTTTTACTTTGAATATTAAAAATAAATTAAATATAGACTAATAATGACTTAGGTATATATATGCTTTTTATCTGATATATTGCAATTAATCTATGGAAATAACCATTTATGCTTTGTATACATATTAGAGATATTTCTTAATCAGCCTGTATTTATTACGATTATAATTTATGATTTTT
>SAYR01052160.1:566694-587830 GCA_004382745.1 Argopecten irradians irradians
GTACCATCTTATCAGAGATTAGGATGCATACCATGAAACTCATGAGAGTACAATGACACCTAATATGCTAAGTATCTAACCCGCATGAGCATGGAACACCCAACTGATATGAAACACCTCAATACATGAAGAATGACACCATGATATGAGTGTATAGGACGCAATATGAACACACTCATTATGAATAACCCGGAAAGATGGCAAGAATAAAGGCACCATAATAAACCTACCTTAACCTATAATGACCACAATCATCATAGAATATAACCATGAATGAACCAACCATAGATAACAATAACCATGCAACCTGACACCATCTATAAAGTATTAACCATCTGCATGACACCATTATCTAAACTGTAAAGATAATTAACGCAATGATACTAACCATATTATAAGGTGATAACACATCGCAGACCACCACCGCCTACTATATAAAAATAGACATAAGCGAAACACACTGCGAATCAGACCATGACAAACCGCGTTATTAAGTGAATACAACCTGAGCATGACATTCAAGCAATGAAATGACGCCAATAATATTAAATACAAGCAGTTCGAAGATGAAAAATATATAACAGAGTGCTGATCGGGATGAAAGCCGAGAATTGCTAAACTGAAAGAAAACACAACGACACTGCTAACCCAGCAAACAAGACAAAGGTCAATCATACATATATAACATATCGCATGATGCATCAACGCATCATAATCAACAGAATTGAAGCTGCATAAAGCACTTATGTGGGCCGACAGACATCGTGAATTAACCCAATGATATCACAGCAGCTGGAGTAATAAGAAAGCCAATGAAAAAACATAATGCATGCGGCCGAACATATAATAACAATCTAACCAATCTTCCGAAGATGACCACTATTATAATGCATATAACAAAAGTGGATGCATCAGTTAAACACTCGATTGTAACTATTCGGCGGTAATAACACATGAGCCAGTGAATATGACATCAACCATTATAGCATAGATTCCATAAAACCATGATAACACCAATTTCATTAAGATATTATAACCAATGGATATTCGAACCCACCAAATTCACAAAAAAACAGAAACAGTATAAAAGGCCATGAACTTTGAGGCACTGACACCATTAATACGAGTTAACAACCCACCACACCCATAAACTAAATGGGAGGATCGTATGACAACCATGCTAAACGACGCGTAAATAATCACCAGCGATTGGATGGGAGTTGACACCATGACAATAAATAACCGACAACAACAAAAGCATTTAACAATTAGATATACTGTATAGAACAAACTGAACTGAATAAGTCTTACAGTATAACTAAAAACCAGCAAAACCGAAATGTGTACTTTTAAAATAATTTCTCTCATTTTGAGGAAATATTAATTGATTGTTTACATTTTAGCTTTCCTTTGAAGTACAATTAATATTGTTCAGATAAACAATTGAAAGTTGTTTACTAATCTCTATGATCATGTTGTATTCGCATAATCAAAACAAATATTCATTTTCATAACGAAAACAGAAAATTACCTGTTTGTTTATTTAATTATATAATTGATATTCAAGACATGTAGCTATTAATAAATACATGCATAGGTTTTTACTTTGAATATTAAAAATAAATTAAATATAGACTAATAATGACTTAGGTATATATATGCTTTTTATCTGATATATTGCAATTAATCTATGGAAATAACCAGTTATGCTTTGTATACATATTAGAGATATTTCTTAATCAGCCTGTATTTATTACGATTATAATTTATGATTTTTATTTTTTTAATTGAACCACCTAAATCCTATCTTTTCCAGTACATTTAATAGTGGTTACTGTACAACTATACATTTTCTCCCTTTTTACCTGCACACCTATAAGCTATGTATGTAAGGACGGTGACATAGTTGATACAGACTATAGCCAACTTTTATACAGGTAAACTCAGATAACGTTTATACAGCAAAAACAACATGTTGGCTGAGTGGGAATGAACCGTGAGTAGTCCGCGGCTACACAAGGTAAGCCCAGTACTATACATCTACAAGTATACAGCACATACATGTATATGTATACGTTAGATCTACAATTTGAGTTTTTCGAGTAAACGATTATTCTAGCTTTATGATGTAGATATTTTCAGTTTCAAAACATTCCATTTACACCATTTCAAACATTCAAACAAGCAAATATCTAACTTTAGATTAGATAATCAGTCCAATTTGATAGCGATATCAAAATGATGTTCGGGTCAGTCTGGACTGAGATTTAGATAGCATATTATGTAAATTTCTGTGTAATAAAATAACAGTATAGTGTAACATTATCTTTTTACGAATAAAATCACAAAAATAAGCATGAAGATATCTAGAATGCGTCTTTTTACTTCAAACTTCTGCAATAACGATTCAAACACGGCACAGTTTTTGAGTAAAAATAAAATGTGGACGGTTGTCAGTTATGTGATATTGGAGAAACAGTACCGATCTTATACCGAAAATAATATGTATATCTATATTGTTGCCTTCGAAACTTTATTCATAACGTTTACTTAAAAGCAGAAATACATCAGTGATATTTCTGATATATTTTTTTAAATTACAGTATAAGTGAAGATTAAAAAAATCATTATTTCAAAATTATACCAAATCCTTAAAATAGCCTATTCATTGTCGATCCTTTTGTATATCATACCGAGATTTAAATAGTGTGATATATGAACATACTTAGCGATATTTAAATAAGTATATTTAGTGTGGTAATGCTGTAACCCTTCTTGTATGACTATACATGTAGATTCGAAACGGTGAAAATACATGCATAGAATTCTTACTAATACCTTAGAAATTACGGAAGATTGCTATATGCCACGATTCCGTTATTACAATATTTGACTGGAATAATGTTTAAGGTTAAACCTTTAGATGAAATAGTTCTCAGACCCATTTTTGTTTCTGAATAAGTCAACTTCCATTATTGTTTTACCTGTGTACTATATTTATGTAATATATATATCCTAGGTATGATCAGGGATATTTTATTTCCATTTGCTTTCACATCTTCATTTTAAAAATGGAGATGACAATAAAAAACCCTAGAACATAGATGTACGGGGTTTCCATAATTCAAATCACCATCCAGTTAACGGATGTCCTAACCTGATTGACAGTAAGACAATAGCAAATACCCGATATAGTCCACCGAATAGCAAATTGCCTGCGGCCAGGTATAGTCGTAATTACAGGTGAGTTCGATGAATGGCGTTGTGTACAGGTAAACAACATCCTGGTCCAGGTATTACATAACCATCAAATCAAAGGCATGGCTAATTATATATCTATATCGGTGTAGCTATTCGAATATTGATTAAAATTTGAAAGCGACCGCACAGTCTAAAAATAGTTAGTTTTGCTTAATATTTCAATATTTTGATCTTTTATAATATCAAACATAAATTCTTTCTACCACATGTTGAAACGTATTACGGTATTGTAATAAATGTATCTCAATTTATTCGGTTAGCACACAACACAATGTTTGTAATGATCAATCATCGGTGTGTACGTACGTCAAGCATCATATCATCGATGCTTAAATCAAGGAACACTTTACGTGTTACGTAAAAATTTATTTTACAGTCACAAACTTTGCAATTCACAATGAATCAAAGAACTAGTACTGTAGCTGTGTTATTTATAGACTCGAGTACTGTCGCCAATCCACAGGTTAATCGCGGGCGCTCTGGCTACATTAGCTGTACCAAACACAATCATAATTGTTACAAATACCGTTAAAAAATTGTGTAACTTACACACCACTGTACTTTGCACATGTGTTTTTTCTTAGGGCTGAAAATTCTAAGGAAAAAAAATCTACTATCGGTATATTTTACGCATTCAAAAATTTTGGGAAAACGATGTCCGGGGAACCACAAATTCAATGTTATAAAAATGGTAATTTCATTGCAAAACATTCACAATAAATGCTTGACAACTTGCACAAAGAATTGTTGTATTTAGAAGAAATAACATAATATAATTGCACTGTGTTCTTTTATTGACCACCGTAACTGAAACAGTGAAATATATTTTAATATAACGTTAACATGTCAAAAACATTGGCAGTCCGCCGTACTCCGTACACCTGTCAATGTCTGGAGATATTACACATGAATTGATATCAGAACTATTTGAAAATATCACAAGAGGCCCATGTGCCTTAACGGTCATCTGACTATTAATACAATACAACATAGTCGTTTAAAGATTTTAGCCTATTTGACCCCGTGACCTTGATTGAAGGTCAAGGTTATTCATTTGAACAAACTTGGTAGCCCTTCATCCCAGCATGCTACATGCCCAATATCAGTACCCTTGGCCTTCTGGTTCTTAAGAAGAAGTCATTTAAAGATTTTAGCCTATTTGACTCCAGTGACATTGAATGAAGATCAAAGTCATTCATTTGAACAAACATGGTAGCCCTTTATCCCAGCATGCCACAGGCCTAATATCAGGTCTTTAAACCTCTTCATTATTCACAAGATGTTGTTTAAATGATTATAGCCTATTTGACCCCTGTGACCTTGAATGAAGGTCAAGGTCATTTATTCGAACAAACTTGGTAGCCTTTCATCCCAGCATCCTACGGGTCCAATCTCAGTACCCTGGGCCGTCTGGTTCTTGAGATGAAGTCATTTAAAGATTTTAGCCTTTTTGACCCCTGTGACCTTGAATGAAGGTTAAGGTCATTCATTTGAACAAACTTTGTAGCATTTCATCCCAGCATGTCACAAGCCCAATATCAATACCCTGGGCCTTCTGGTTCTTGAGAAGGAGTCGTTAATTTTTTTTAGCCTATTTGACCTCCGTGACCTTGAATGAAGGTTTAGGTCATTCATTTGAACAAACTTGGTAGCCCTTCATCCCAGCATGTCACAGGCCCAATACCAGTACCCTGGGACTTCTGGTTCTTGAGAAGAAGTCATTTAAAGATTTTATCCTATTTGACCCCCGTGACCTTAAATGAAGATCATGGTCATTCATTTGAACAAACTTGGTAGCCCTTCATCCCAGCATGCCACAGGCCCAATATCATGTCTCTAGGCCTCTTAGTTATTCACAAGATGTTGTTTAAATGATTAAAGCCTATTTGACCCCTGCGACCTTGAATGAAGATCAAGGTCATTCATTTGAACAAATTTGGTAGCCCTTCTTCCAAGCAACCTACAGGCCAAATATGAGTACCCTGGGCTTTCTGGTTCTTGAGAAGAATTCGTTTAAAGATTTTAGCCTTTTGACCCCTGTGACCTTGAATGAAGGTCAAGGTCATTCATTTGAACAGACTTGGTAGCCCTCCATCGAAGCAACCTACAGGCCAAATATGAGTATCCTGGGCCTTCCGATTATTGAGAAGAAGTTGTTTGAATGAAAAGTTTACGGACGGCGCACGGTGGACGGCGGACGGCGCACGACGACGATGACCTAATAATCTAGTTACTTAAAATCGCCACAATAAGTTATATGTGTGTTTGAGATGATTAACAAACTTGAAAGAGCAATCGGATAGCAGATATGTTGGCTTGCAATAATCACATTGTGAGTAAACTCACTACCTGTACGGCACCAGATCCAAGCTGATGGCTAATTATATAAAACAGTAAGGTTAAAAATGCCACTAACCTTGTAGGTTGTCAGTTTTGCTGTAATAATATTACAAACCACTTTTTGAAAATCCTAAATACAGGACAGTTTAGGACTCATCTTATAAATCCCACGTGTGTTTTGACTTTTTGCACACCTCTCTGCAGCCAGGACATGGTATGGCGGTTCCCAATGTAATGAGCATCGTTAGATCTATGAGAAGTTTCATATGCAATTTTACTAGAAATAGGAAGATTTGTTAAAATATCTAAAATAAAGAAATACTAGTCAAGTGAATGTTGATGCAATTTGAAGAATATTTGTTTTGTTTTGAAGTAGATACAGACGCATTGTTGACGATATTTAGATCGGTTAAGCTTACTAGCCATTCAGTTTCGTGTAGCTGGATGAGAGGCCGGAGCATAGCATCAAGTACCAATTTACCTGTAGATTTGGCGACTGTACTCGAGTCTATAAATAACAAGGCTACAGTACACTCATTCAATACACCGATACAAGTCAGCGGTAGAGCGGTACGGGTTTGTAAAAGTATTGGATTTTCATACTTATGTACACTTTGATTGGCTGTTATTTTTGATACCTAGTCTGCTCACCTGTATAGCTTGAGCACGTGCTGTTCATGGCATATTATTAAATTTGGGTATATAGCCAGGTGTTTTAGCTTAGTATAGCGAGATCTGACGGAAGCTTTCATGTAGCTGGTCAGCTCCATTCTCTCTCTCTCTCTCTCTCTTCAAGGTAATTATCCCGATATCATGCAGGATTTTTTCAGCCGTAGTCCTCAAAATCACTCCGGGTTGGGTGGCTGTGTTCCATGTAGACAGTGCTAAGCAGTATTTAAAATGTGGTAAATGTTAATATAGTGAACCCCAGGGTCGGGAGAAGGGTGGTCGTTGGAGTCGGTAATATTAAAATATAGTGTGCGGTAGTTGCTCAGCTTAGGCCTGTATTGTCTTGGCCATGTTGTCTCGCTGGTGAAATGCGTTCTTTGTAAATATTGTGTAATGTTCTGTATTTCATCTCCATGTTTAGCCATTGTGTCTTGTCTATAATAAAATGTTGAACTTTATGAATTGTGTTGTCGTCCGTTGACCTGTAGACCTAGCCAGTAGAAGTCGAGACGGAACCACAGAGTTGACGAACCTATAAATATCCACTATATGAGGTTAAATTGCATATCGGTGGCGAACACTGAAACTTTTACAGGTTTATATAAACGCATCGTTCTCAGTTGGGGTAGCACGGCTGTAAAGCTTATTCGTTGCTGAACTACTCGACAAAAAAAATCCGAAACTTTTTTTTCTTTGCGGATTCTTTCATAATTACACGAAGATACCTGCTATTAGAGCATAAATTAGAGTATTTGAAACATCGAATTTCACTCTTTAAGTTATTTACATTCGAGCCAAAGTTATTGTACGATTAACTTCACTCAAAAGTAATCATAAAAAATCGTTGATCGGCTTTTCCTGTGACAGTCGATGTAAGTGATAGCACATCAGTTATATTACAGCTACAAGCCATGGGACTATTATGACGTCACACGGTTTAGAGCTAGAAAATATGCATAATCGGGTGGTCAGAAAATTTTACCTCGATATCGCTGGCTTACAGGTTATTCCGGTCGCCCGCGGCACGGAGAGGTTTCGACACGTGCTAATAAAGCCATTTCCAGCGTAAACTGAAATTATCATTTTTGACTGCACACATCCTTTAATATTGCATAACGTATCTCTGTGTGTTCAGTGTTAGCCTTGATATATGGTCAAGTGCCCTTAAAGCGTCAGGGTCATGCTTAAAAAAGGTTGTGTGCTATAACCAAGTGATTTTATAAAAACGATGTAGCAATATACACCAAAATGAAGGTCTTTTCTTAAGTCCATTTTAAATGAAACTTTAAAACGCTACCGTCAGCGTTTGACTGTCCACGTGCACTGATCAGCAGTATGTCAACAAAGTACCGGAAGTCACGTGTCTGATCATTTGATTCATAGCCCAGATTTTTGGGTTATTACAAATTATTTTGTCGATTCAACTTACCCGAAATTTTTGGTGCGGTGCTGTTAAAAACATAACGTCATTCTATGTAAACGGAGGTGTTCGCCACTTTCCATGACCAAGAGGTTTAAAGTCGTAAAATCGATGTAACAACAAGAAATTTTCAGTTTAAACACGATCTCACAAGCGCCTGCTGCTCAACATTTATTTGGAATTACCTCAATTTTCGTAATAAGCCAAACAGTCCCCCCGACGAAAATAGGTCCCTATTGTGTCGCCTATCACCCAGCGACCGGCAAGTAGAAATCTTCCGTATCGCGATATATAAATAACGAATTGATAGACAACTTGTTGTACAAGTAAGACAAAATATTATATATTTGAGTTGATAAAATTGATACATTTTATTTCATTCTGATTTGTTGATATACGGAAGATTTGATTACCCTGACGGACATGCAATTAAAATTCGCGGGTAATCACACGTGACAAATAACTCGGTGACAACGTGACTGTTCAATCGCGAAATTTACTTCCCGTGAAAAAAGAAGTTAGACACAAAACCACGAAAACAACTCATGTGAAAAAAGAAGTTAGACATTCAGTCCATATACATATGTATTTCAATTCAAGCGTATTTCATTTTTATTATTCATCAAAACATTTTGCGAATCTCTGGGCTTGTGTAATTGAAATATTACAATGTCATCACGTGTCTCACATTTGATAGTACACCACCGAAAAGGTGACATTGTAAATCATGTATTTCTGATCATAAAAGCATGTTGTTCATTATACCTATATAACTCATCTGCATATCTATTGTTCCACGTGGAATCGATACAATGCTCCCAAGGTCTACTGCCAGATCATAGATTGTTTTGCTTATCTATGAAGAATCGAAACCGAAAGTAGAATTATCGTTGTATATGGGGAAGCTGGTATTTCCAATATCGTGTTCAGACCAACCTTTACTAGGGTTATATAGACATGCTAATTTTTAAGCGTGATTTTGGGTTCCTGACCAATCAGAAAACGACGAATGGTATGGCATTGTTGGATGTGTTACGTTACTAATAATGACAAAAACAACACAGAGCCCCAGATCACACACCTGTTGATAGACCTTCACAGCAGACAGCTCGCTCACTTGGAGTTATCTCTGAATCACAACAAAGGTAGGTGTATTGTGTAGCTGTTACTGTTTGATATCCTCGCCACATTAACTTGCTTCTTATACAGATATACAGGCACGACCCACAATAAGGAATGGTAATTTTGAAATGTAAAAAAAAAAAAAAAAATAACAAAAATACAGTTCAGTTTCATTGCCTAGTAAGTAAGCGATATCGAGCAAGTAAGATAAAATGCAAATAAACGTTTTATAGCGGTTTGTATAATCATTACTTTGCTCCATTAGCGGTAATAGGCACCAATTGTAGCTCTAAAGACGACACCATTTTCTGTCTAAAAGTCTATTGCAGCTATTAACTAGCTAATACGCATATTCAGGATACACTGAAATATTGCGTCATCCTTAGCTAATGTCCACGCATAGGAACCATGCAGTGTTTCATACCCTAATACCAACACAATTGTAAGCGTGCTTACATCATATTGCTGTCCACGCAGTACTATTTGCAGGCAAAATAGTCTTTTTTTAGTCTTTATGAAAAGATAAAGTTGGTCCCCTTTTGTGTCATTTATTCAATTAAGAAAGATAAGTCACACTGAGATTTGGGGAAGTACAGCGCAGGAGCTTTTGTGTTTGTGTACTGACCGTGACGTTGTCCTTTGATATCCGCCGGCGCAGCCTTTGATGTAGCTGGAGAGTGCGAGGGTTTTACCGTCTTACTTCCTGAAGCGGGCCGTCATTTCATGTGCTGTCGTATTTTTTTAACGGAAATTCAAGAAATATCTTCTAAATCTTCCGTCCTTAAAGCAAGTAATAAATTTAATAAACTTTACATTGGTGTTTCGTTTGACTCGATAAGACAAGTATTTGTTGAGGAAAACGGTTTTTATTCACGGTTCACAGGCGTCTCGCGTGGTGGTTAGTAGTGTAAAGAGACAGTCACGAATCCTTCTCACTTATTAATCCTTGGTTACAGTGTAAGTTCAAGAAAATATGAATATAAAATAGTCAAACGGAATCAGTTGTAAGTCTGCGCTTTTCCACACGTTTACAGCCGTGCTACCCCAACTGAGAACGACGCGTGTATATAAACCCCTACCGCTCTACCGCTGACTTGTATCGATGAATTGAATGAGTGTACTGTAGCCGTGTTATTTATAGACTCGAGTACTGTCGCCAAATCCACAGGTAAATTGGTACTGGATGAGTGTACTGTAGCCGTGTTATTTATAGATTCGAGTACTGTCGCCAAATCCACAGGTAAATTGGTACTGGATGAGTGTACTGAAGCCGTGTTATTTATAGACTCGAGTACTGTCGCCAAATCCACAGGTAAATTGGTACTGGATGCTACGCTCCGGCCTCTCATCCTTTTCAAAAATATACTAAGTGATATTTAAATAAGTATATTTAGTGTGGTAATGCTGTAACCCTTCTTGTATGACTATACATGTAGATTCGAAACGGTGAAAATACGTGCTTAGAATTTTTACTAATACCTTAGAAAATACGTTAGATTGCTATATATCCTTTGGACGGCCGTAACGTATTTGTGCGTAATTATTCATTTTGCCCCATTTCATGCACCCTTCTGGAGCCCCAATGAGACCGTTGAAAACTAAATACTAGTTTTTTGGAAAGGAGATGTTCATCCCTATATAGCATGTCAATATCGATTCGGTCATTGCATTAGTGACGTCACAGATCACCTTTGAACATGCCCAAATAAGTCAAAAATTGAGGTCTGAAATCCGGATTTTAGTGTGTGCCCGGAAACAAGTCCAACGCGCAGGTTTCTGCCTCCCATGAACATTGCGTGGTGACCTTTAGGGGACTTCCGGTGACTGTTTTTGCTTGTTTTTAGTGTGTACTGTTTGTTATCATCGTGAAAATGGCATCAAACCGAAATCTAGATGCAAACTGCATTCATAGATGGCATTTGTTATAACCTACTATCAAAATTGAGTCAAGTTCGAATCCTGCCGGCCGTCGAAAGGATATATATGCCACGATTCCGTAATTACAGTATTAGACTGGAATTATGTTTAAAGTTAAATCTTTAGTTTAAATAGTTCTTAGAATCATATTTGTTTCTGAATAAGTCAACTTACATTATTGTTTTACCTGTGTACGACTTATATATGTCCTAGGTATGATCAGGGATATTTTATTTCCATTTGCTTTTACATCTTCATTTTAAAGATGGAGGTGACAATAAAAAACCCTAGAGCATAGATGTACGGGGTTTCCATAATTTAAATCACAATCCAATTAACGGATGTCCTAACCTGATTGACAGTAAGACAATAGCAAATACCCGATATAGTCCACCGAATAGCAATTTGCCCGCGGTCAGGTAATTACAGGTGAGTTCGATAAATGGCGTTGAGTACAGGTAAACAACATCCTGGTACAGGTATTAATTAACCATCAAACCAAAGGCATGGCTAATTATATATCTATATCAGAGTATCTACTCGTATATCGATTAAAAATTGAAAGCGACCGCACGATCTGAAAAAATAGCTTGTTTTGCTTAATATCTCAATATTTTGTTATTTTATAATATCAAAAATAAATTCTTTCTACCGTATGTTGAAACGTTTTACGGTATTGTAATAAATGTATCTCAATTTATTCGGTTAACAACACGCAACACAATGTTTGTTATGATCAATCATCGGTGTGTACGTACGTCAATACTTTAATCAAGGATCTCTTAAATTGTTACGTAAAATTACATTTTACCGTCATAAACTTTGTAATTCACAATGTATCAAAGATACAGACTATAGGAAAATATTATCTAATTAAAGCTCGTTGCTGAACTCCTCGACAAAAAATCCGAAACTTTTAGTTCTGTTTGGATTTTCTTTCATAATTACAGGAAGATACTTGCTATTAGAGCATAAATAAGAGTATTTGAAACATCGAATTTCACTCTTTTAGTTATTAACAAACTTCACTCAAAAGTAATCATAAAAAATCGTTGATCGGCTTTTTCTGTGACCGTCGATGTAAGTGATAGCACATCAGTTATAGTACAGCTATAAGCCACGGACTATTATGACATCACACGGTTTAGAGCCAGAAAATATGCATAATCGGGCGGTCAGAGTTTTGGACCTGGATATCGGCGGCTTACAGGTTATTCCGGTCGCGCGCGGCACGGAGAGGTTTAATTTTTACACGTGCTAATAAAGTCATTTCCAGCATAAACTGAAATTATCATTTGTGACTGCACAAATCCTTTAATATCTGCCATACCGCTAACAATACATTATAAGTTCCAATTACATGATATGTATGTTGACTTGCCAAATACATGTAAAAAATAATATCTTGATGTGAATTTGATATTTTATAAAGTTCAGTTTTATTGCCTTGTATGTAAACAAAATGAAACAAGTACGATAAAATGCATACAGACGTTTTGATAATGGTTTACACGATCATAACTCTGCTCCATATCAGTGATAGACAACAATGTAGCTCTTAAGACGACACCATTTCTGTCTAAAAGTCTGATTTCATAGCTACAATACTGCAGCTATTAACAAGTACTTAGGATTTAAAAAGATATCAATATGTTTCAGATGGCGTCATTTCGCTGCAGTCAAGTTTGTTCTATCGGCAATCGAGACTCTAAATGAATTTTTGTTGACAAAAAAGTCACTACATTATATTTATATATGAATGGATTATTACAAGCAAAGTATAAACTTACTGAAACGGTACAATCAAATCTATATTGTTTTTTTTATTCAAACGGTAATATTTTACTTTGGGATAAATTAAAATAAATTAAAAAAAGAAAGAAAAAAAACTTAATTTAAATACTGTAAACTGTACATATAGTATTTGTTGTACTTAATTGTTCGTAATGTACACAGAACATTGTTGTGTTTACATTTTTATTCCATTATCATGTCACCTAATTAATAATGATCTGGGTTAGGGTGGTGCGTTCAACTTTTTACCCCGATTCGACGAAGAAAACTTACTTCCGGATAACAAGTATTATACATACACATTGTAGCTAGCTAAACACGACGAACGTTTGGAGAGATGTTCTGTTAATACGGGTTTTATGTGGGAACATACAGTGTAATCGGAAACGAGAAAAGAATTTCAAGGCAGAAAATATTGGACGTCAGTTGTGATAATTTGCATGTAGGCCTACTAGCCTGCTTGTTTGCTCTGAAGAAGAAGCTAATATCGACTTGCTCGAGTCGTGCTATATCTGGCTCTTGCGACAATAGATAGGCCCATATTAGTGCGTTGTAAATGCGATTAAGCATTTCATATGTTGAGTTAGATGTTTAAAGGGAAGTAACTGCTATAAAAAAGTTGTAAATTTTGATGATGCTACAATCATATTCCAAACCCCGGAGTACAATAAATTAAAATAATTATTTATTCCAAGTACATGTATGCATGATTGCCTTCAAACTCATCCTCGATAGGGGTTCCGATCACTTAATTACGACGGAAGCTGGCAGATATTGTCCATATCGATATTATGGATAAGCATAAACTCTTCACAATGTCTCATGTTACTGTAATTGTACCAGAAGGCACTCAAAAAGATTCTGAAGCGCCGGGCTAGATTGAATGCCACAAAAACAAATTAAATTAAACAGTAGTTATTGTGGATACATGGAACAGTCTACCTGAAAATGTTGTATCTGCAATGACTCTGAACTCACTTAAGTCACACCTAAACAAGCACTGGCGCAATGAACCCTCTAAATTTACTCCTACATGTTTTTAATGTTGCCTGATTGGACATCGATTGTATACAATGATACGCCTGCAGAAGCCATTAGAGCTTAGAATAGTGTTAATTTACATAATGACATTACGATCTCTACACCCCACGGAGGCAACAGAACAGAACAGGTAATTTAGTCCTCTGATGTACATCAAAAGAGCCGTATAACGGTACACTGTGATCGACTATACGTATGTATGTGTGGCTGTGAAGTTGGGCGTCGCTCTAAGTCTTCAAAGAAACTTTGCTGGCCTGTGATTGGTTCAGATTTTTTCCTCTGGGCTGCCTTCAGTTTTACTATGAGATAGTCCAGAGGTGTAGAGATCGTTAGTGATCGGAACCCCTGGAGTATCGAGATTGTACAGACTGTATATATATATATATGTAGAGTGAAGATCTTGACAAACCTTTATTAATACGATTTTAAATAGAATCGATGAAATTTTAAATAATCCTATAATAAATCATTTCCTGAAAGCAATAATACACTTTACATAAATGTAATTATTCCACTAAAAGCAAATTTATTTTATATTGCAGTTGTGTAAATTAGACATAAACTGTACATTGCATGAGTAAACACCAATTATTCTTCAAATGACGGGTATCGTTTTTGTTCTGTCGATGGTGGAGCATCTTCAATATTGTAACTACTAGAAATATACATACATGCATAATACATATATGACTTGGGAATAGACTCTAGAATATCTGAAATGCTCACTAACATTTGGCTTGATAATCTTTGTCTCTACTACATGACTGATCTAGAGTTTCAAACTAACTGGAGATAATCTAGTGAAGAACTCTGCTGAGAAAATTTTATCAACAACTTAGGGTCTGGTGAATGTCTGATAATACATATCTCTGTAATTACAAACGTTTCTCATTCTATCTTTTTGCAAGCAAGCTTTATATTGAAATTGAAACAAAAATAAACCAAGGAATACGTCCTCGACTAAACATTCCGGAATAAAACAAATAAACGTTTTGATTAATTGAAAGCTAATATATACAGGTTTTTGATTATGGTTGTGCAATTAAATTTGTATTGTTAAAATCGATGCAAATTTCCGCTACTTTCCAAATACATTTAAAGATGCTCCACCGCCTACACATCATAATGATATCCATCATTTCCACAACAACTGGTGTTTATATTTGTGTATATAAACATCGTATGTTTAATTTGCTTTTGGTCCATGCGCAATAATGCCTTGACATTTTTTCGGGATGAAATTAATTATCTTTAATATTTTTATCTTGAAGTTAAATGAGAAGCTCAAACTTTTCCATGATTGAAATGGAGTTAAGTAAGTAACTTTTGTAAATGAGGAATTCGTCTTTTCCTGTTTTAAACAGAGAAAAAGGGGGTGGAGCATCTTCAAATTTCAAAAACTCGAATTCGAATTATTGTGATATCCTGACCAAATGCTTCTATACATTAAAGATGCTCCACCGCTGACAAATGGTATTTTTTCGCTATTAAAACAGGAGCAGACGATTTAGTTTTTTCTTCGGTTACAAAAGTTACTTACTTTACACCATTACCACCTTTGAAAAGTTTGAGCTTCTAATTTTACTTCAAGTTAAAAATATAAAAAATAATTAATTGCATCCTGAAAAAAATCCGTTCCACTATAGCCTATATGAAATGAACTACTGAATGCGCATGTACCAAAGGCAAAATAAATTATTTTATATTATTTTTTTGTGTTAATTAGATATATATATATACACGATTAAACACCAATTATTGTTCAAATGATGAACATCATTTTTGGTCTGTCGGCGGTGGAGCATCTTCAAAATAAATTTCATGGTTTTATTTTTTTCTGTCACCAAATATTTTGTTATGTTTCAGATATGGTTTAATGATGATAAGTGGGGCTGAATACGACAACTGTAAGCGATGGCACCATTTTTTGTCAAGTCTTCAGAAATCACCCAAGAGTTATAGATCAGAGAAGACAAATGACGTGTTTCTGGGTAGTATTGATTGTTTCTCGACCAATCTCAGCAGACGACTCTTGGAGAGGAGTGATGAGGCCATAGCAACAAAACTTCCGCATTCATCTTTAAAAAAGATCAAAAGCACACTTGCATATAATAAGTATAGCGCTTTAGAGCGTTCCCCGAAGACCAAAGAAGAAAAAGCTGCCAGATCGACAGAGACAATATATAAACACGAATCTACGAAATCACGCGAAACGAAACTGAAAGAGGAATGCGAGGATAATGAAGCTTCAGATGATACAGATGGTGATGTACCCGATGCTCAATTTTCTTGGAAAGCGAAGAAAAAAATTGTGAAATTGAAGGGAGAGCGGGAGAAGATAGAAACGGAACAAATTTCGGATGATGATGATACCGATAATGATGAATCACTTGCATTATTTTGTGTGCCTGGGAAGAAGACGGTTACCAATTCTTCAAATGCATCGCAGGACACCAGGAATAAAGACATGAAATTTTCTTGGATTGCAAAGAAAACAGTTTTGAAACCTTCAAATACGTCACAAAGTTCGGATGATGATGATGAATCGCTTGCATTCTTTCCTGCGACAGGCAAGAAAACGGTTACCAGTTCTTCAAGTGCATCGCAGGATACCAACAGGAAAGACTCAGAATCAATACAGTCTATGGACACACCGGTTCCGAAAATAAATGAAGCATGTGCCACACTGCCGTCGAGGGTGTTCCCTTTTCTCAATGAAAATGTTAAGACAAATCGTCCTCGCAAACGCAACATATTCCCCAAATCATTTAAAAAGGATGTTGATATCCCAAGTTCACAATGGACGGTGAAGATGCTTTCAGACTACGTGGACTTTGAGACATCCGTTTGCGAAATAAGATTTGAACAAAGGGTTGGAGGTTTACTGGATGGGATTAAAAAAATTGTATCGCGAGCCTTAAAGCAAATAAAATCTGTCCAGCGGGTGATTTTCAGCGGAAATACACCATGTCCTGAGACTGAGAGGAGCGATGTCTACAATTTGAGTCGGATCAGAGGCACCGAAACAGATATCCGGATGCTGCTGGACGCTATTTTGATTCCTTTCGCAGAAGAAATGAAACTGACTATAAAAACGGAGAAATCGTACAAGAATAGCAATTTACCGGGTTGTAAATTTGATTATCGTTTGCATTATGGAGAAGATGTTGTTGGCTTGGTTGAAGCCAAGAACAGGCTCCATGGAAATGGGTTAGGACCAGAATCAGTTGTACAAGGGATTCTGCAACTGGCCGCGCTCCAAACAGAGGTCTACGGAAAAAGGATCAAAACACGTGCCACAGAGCAACTAAATCCTTTACCATTTTTCAACATAATTTCTGATGGATATCAATATGTCTTTGTTCAACTTGATCATCAGAAATTGCTTTTTGACCACCAGCCAGGAAGAACAGTGTACGGGGACGATATGTCAGTCTTAAAACTTCACGTGATGGACAGCAAGGAATCGACAAGGAACATTTTGGAGCAAATGGCAAAACTTTTATTTCAAGCAGTACACAGCATGGACAGCCTAGACAAAAACAACGGAGAAGACCAAGATGAGGATGGCGATAAAGACGACGAAGAAAATGACGATGAAGACGATGAAGAGATGATAGAAATATACAAGACAGATGAAAATGGAACGATCATACTAGAATGAGGAATTAATATCTTATTCCGTGATAACACAGTATACAATGTAACTTCAAAGGGACCAAGTCGTACATTTGTAATGACAGCGAGGTTAAGATATGACGTTACTTTACTTCTAGTAGTAAATCCAGGCATAAAGTTCGTCTAGATACGAGTTATATTACTTCAGAACTTTGCTATTATTTTACTAAATGTAACCAAAGATTTATATATATAGAGATTGGCTACTCCCCAGTCCTTCTATTATATCTTATTTATTTTTAAATAAAACTCACATTGTGCAGCTTAATTATCAATGCAAGAGGGAATATGTTTTCCTTACCGAATCATATGAAAAGTTCAATAATCAAGTATATGCTAATTGTTGACTGTTATACATAAACAATATGTGATATTTTTAAAAGTTTGGAAACAATTATGGATGTGCTTCTTTTTAAAAATTTGATAACTTAATCGAAAATTATATTTTCAAAAATTTGATAACGTAATAATAAATTGTATTATTTATATGTTTTGCTTTGTGTTATTATTTCTGTAACAAAAATATTTTGTATTTTTGATATCGAGATGTGTTCGATATTTGATTGGTTTTGTCGAAATGATATTCGATGATAATCAAAATATTTTTCGAAGACGATCAAGAGGTTCAATTCCATGGACATATCAATGTGGTAGACTTTATTCAGAAACATTGCGAAACATTTCGCTTCAAGGATTTCTTTGGTTTGTATTAGTGTAAGTGTCAGTTCTTGGACCTTTGTTTTTAAAGGTTTGGTTTTGGTTTTATTACTCATTGTTTAAATGTTAATCACACTTAACTGCGCGTAGAGAGAGGAATGTGGTTATTGGTATCTTCAGTATGCTTCAATGACATAGCACTATAAAAAGGATAAGAGTTCCACTGTATATATACCACAGCCTCGTACTTCACACACGCTAAACACCACATAACACAGGAGGCCGTCCTTACATGACCCCGGCAGCTAATATGACGTGAATATGATAATCCTAATCCAAACTTTGTTTTTAAAGCTTTTGATTCTTTAAATCATCTAGATATAGGCCGACACTTACCTATATGTCTTAAATAACTACTTAGTATTGTGTTGAGATAAAATACATGTATGTCTTTGCACTTAAATACATGTATGTTTTTGATAAAGTGCATAATTATTTTTGAGATTCAGCAGAAGATTTCAAAATGTTTTCACATGATATTGACCAATGCTATGTTTTGTGTATATTTAATTATTGACCTTTGTTGAGGTTCATATGATGTTACATATACACCGTCTTGGTAGAATTAAAATATTACCGAGGACGTAAGTCTTCATTTAATTCTACAAAGGCCATATGCATAATACCATGTGGACCTCAACAAGGGTCCTGTTGTTGTTGTTTTTGTTTGATTAATTAATATCCTATTTACAGCTATGGTCATGTAAGGACGGCCTCCCATGTATGTGGTGTGTTGCGTGTATGTTATGTGAGTTGCGTGTTTTTGGAGACTGCGGTATATGCATGTACATGTAGTGTCTTCTTGTATAGTGGAACTGCTTGCACTTTTTATAGTGCTATATCACTGAAGCATGCCGCCGAAGACACCAAGCAACACACCCCACCCGGTCACATTATACTAACAACGGGTGAACCAGTCGTCCCACTCCCTGTATGCTGAGCGCTAAGGAGGAGCAGAAACTACCACTTTTATAGACTTTTGTGTGTCTCGGCCAGGGGACAAAACCCAGAGCCCTTCCTCACAAGAGCGAACGCTCAACTCAAGGCCAAAAGTGTGGCGGTGCCAAGGGAGGCATTGTAAAGTCAGTTAGGAAGAAGAGAAAAATAATATCCTAAATTTAGTCGCATGTTACGAACATGCAATAGGGGCAGCAGGTACACTTATGCCAAATCATTATCTGATATATATATATTTAAAATTACAAGAAGAACTATGGCCATAGGACGACACCCTGAATACCTCAACATCTGGGTTATATACCGTCACAGAAGCAGCATTGACTCCAAATTATTATCCGATATATATGTTAATTGCAAAAAGAGCTATGGCCATAGGAAGTCACCCTGAAGACCTCAATCTCTGGCATGCGTTTTACCGTCACCGAAGGAGTATTAACTCCAAGTTTCTAATTATGGCAGCAAAAATAGCAAATAGTAATAGAGGATGAAAAATTCGGAGCATGAGTGTTTCCAATCGATACGGTAATCTGATGTCTTATATATAACTTTGTACGGTGATAGCTTCATTACTTGTATCAAATCCAGTTGGTAATGAATTACATGTACAGTATGTGTAAAGTAAAAACAGGCCAATTCGTCGAATTCAAGTCTTCCGCCGTAAGTGTCAAAAGTGTTTTTCTTATGTTGTACCTAGGGGTGCAATAGTCGGTTTATCCCATAAAAAATTGAATGTCAAATTCATAAACCAGGTCGTTGTTTTTAAGTATACTGTGAACTATATACTAAACTATATCGAGCATTTTTTGTGTGTGGAGAATTGATTCGCAGTCATAGTTTTCTGAGATTTTATTTTCTGTATCATTCAGTAATAAAAAACGTCTAAGTATCAGAAAAAGATACGTTTTCATATACAGATAGGATGAAAGGATACAGCTATTTTACCCACGGGATAAAAAAACGTTGTAAAACTCTCGTCAATCTTAGATTTTTTTTTCCATTTTTTTCCGTTACCATTACTGTAGTTGTAAGTAGAATATTCGAATTCATATCCAACTTCGCTAGCCAAAGGTATTCAGTACGATTCTCTTCGTGCAAGAGTATTGTACTGGATACCCTTGAAGATGATTCGTATCCTACAGACATATGAACTGGTCTTGATAGTACAATTGTGTGTCCTGCCTATATCAAAGGCTCACTAACATTTCGGAGCTTTGTTTGTTTGTTTGATTAATTAACGTCCTATTTTCGGAGCATGCAAAATTAAAAGGTTTCTAAAAAACCATTAATAGCATAAGAAAAAATATAACCATATGCAATATTTTCTGCGTAATATATGATAACAGTGGAGATTGTCGCTGTTTTGCCTTCTAGCGCAGTAATAATCAACTACCGCGTGGTATTTAGGGCGACGGTGGCAAACATAAGACGACCTGCGTTAGGAAAATGAGCATTTTATTTATTTGAATTAAATTGTTCAGAAGGCGAGGATAAGTGTAGCATTAAAGTTGTATGGTCTATCACTTTCGCTCTTTTTGTCATAGTAAAAACTGTTTAAGTTTTATACACATTTTCCCCGTCTGTCCGAGGTTTAAACTTTCTACTTTTACCACTTTTTATAAAGTTTCAGCACTGAAATGTATTTTTAATTACAGAAGTAAAAAAACTTTTTCACGTGTACACGTCAAAAATAAGCTCGAAAGATGCCGAATCATTCCGAACTCTTCCGAACATCGTCGCGACAATCTCGAAGTAACACGAGAGTTGTGAAACCAAATGTGAACATTTTTTTTTTCATAAACAAAACATGCGGTCGACCTCAGCAGACTGGATCTACAAATAAAATAATGCTTGCATATTACAATATTTGATACACACAATATTTAATTATGGCAATGTGTGAATTAGATGTTTCAAATACTCGTTCTGTGGACATTATGTTATATACCAGCATGATTTGCTCATATTAGCTAGAAGGAAAACGTAAACAAACACATGTGCGCTTACGCTAGTTACCTGGATCACCACGTGCAGGACGTGTGGACATAAGTCACGTGGTACGATTCGGAATGCCGACAAAAGCCGAAGGTACTGAACATGGCGGTGATTGAAGGCGCTGTATTCAAAACCAGGAATATATGATCCCTAGATTTCGGCGCTCTTATAGGCCGACATATTCTTTTGGGGAGCTTAATCAATAAGTGACATGTGCATGTTCAA
>SAYR01052160.1:596523-632412 GCA_004382745.1 Argopecten irradians irradians
GGGTGATACTTGTTGTTCGTTTGTGGCATTCTGCTTGCTGGCGCTTCCGATTAGCTGTGACGTCGTCAAATTTCACGATATTTACAATTTTAATAAAATACAGGGAAAGTACAAAGAAGTCTCAGTCAAAACCAATATCTGATAATAAGGCAGAGGACCAATTGTCTTGCAAGTTGTGAGCTTCATTTACATTAACCTTAAAAATTAGGTCTCAAATTGTTTTTTTCTTAATCTATATAATATATTGGGTTTTATTAACATTGAATATATGTTTCATTATATTTTGTATTGTTTATATGAATATTCTATCTGTATCTTATTGAATTTTGATTAAACATGCGTTTTCAATATCGTATATTTGTCTTTTTGTGTATTAGTTGCTTTGTAGATTGAGGTTTACGCGTCCTCTTAACAGTTATTTAAGGATGAAACTTTCACCTTGTAAGCATTGTCTATAGATGAAATGAACTCTTCGACAGTAATGGTAAAACAAATAAATAATGCATTTGAAAAAAAAGGTATTTGGTTTCTATTATCTGATCTTTCCACAAGTTTCCACAACTGGTCAATATTACCATTATCTTACCGATATTGACAAGTGCTTGGGTTTTTTATATGCCAAGAGCAGCTCATTTATGAGCGAGAAAGGATTTTACACGAATTAATGTACATCAAGCGATGTGTTCAATATATTGATTGAACAGTATTCAAATATATATTCAAATTGTATCATGATTGCCAAACATAGTGACACCAATTCATGATAAAAAGCTGTCTTTTTTTCGTCTTAAACGACCTTATCAAACTTATGGATTAATAAAAGTGTACATGGACGCCTCTGAAATCGATTCAGCGGGACAATTATAATCCACAACCATACATATTTCATTAATGCTATCAATCAAGTTGGAAGCAATTAGCTATTAGATTAAATGTTAGCATATATCACGTTTCTGCTCTTAAATAGGCAAAGCATGTAAATTGTAGTTACTGTATCACAGAAATATTTGTTGGCGTAAGAAATAAAAAATAACGAAAATTGTTTTATTTAATATAGTCATATTGCGTCATCACATATGCCACTAATATTCTATCACTAAATAATAATCTCGGGCAACGTCCTTGGTAATTACGCCGCCTATCAATATTTTTTAGATTTTACCAAAAGCCGTATAACACCAACAAAGGTCCATAACTGATCAATATTTCTATCCACGAAATTAAATTGGGTTCTAAACCACGAAAAAAATGCGCACCATTATTTCATGTTATACAGTATGTTACGTGGTGTAATTGATGGAAAAGATTTATTAGTACACTCACATTGATATTTGGCTCCATGCATTAATACTAATACAATATGTTCTATTTAGTTTTTTGAAACGAGAGGGTAGATGATATGATAAATTGATTAATTCCAGGAGCTTAAAGATGCTACACCACGAATGGATATTTATTAATTAAAATCGGAACAGACAAATTAGTAGTTTTCTTCCGTAACTAAAGTGACTTGATTTAGGACATTTTCCATCAATGAAAAGTGTGGGCTTCTTTATTTTATTTTAATAAAAAGGATTAAAGATAATTAATTGCATCTCGGAAAAAAAAATATCTTATATCACTATGCCCTATATGAAATGATGTACTGATTTCGCAGGCAACAAAACCAAAACAAATTATTTTTCATATGGATTTTTTTGTATCAATTAGTCACAAATAAATACATAAATATGTGATAAAAAATCAATGATTTTCGGCGGTGGACAATTTTTATTTGGGTGCAGTTTTATGCACGCAAATAATCAATGAACAAATTATTTAAATTAGTGTAAATTGTCTCTTATTAGTGTGAAAGCTAAGTCAACTTACTGGTTAAAGCTTAGAGCGCACTAAAACTAGCTCGCTACCTCTTCAAGGCTTTCTGTGACCAAGCGGATAAGCACCACGTCTTACACAAAGTACTTCGCTGACTCTACTGCTGGGCCGTGGTGAGACACATACGTTCTGATTATGATCATTGATACACTTGTCAGACACATTTTGTTTTTTGTTAGAAACTATGACCCCCCCCCCCCAGCACACTCCTTTCCCTACCCCCATCCCCACAAGTAATAGAACTTGAACACTTACTACTTTGTACAGAGTATAAATAGATTGAACATATACATGTAGTAGTTATACAATTGTATATTCAATGCTATATCATATAACATATATAATCGGCTATATCACAACATAATAAGAAGTAATAACATACAAGTAATATAAATGCAGGTGTATATAACAAGTACACTGTACTTTTTGATCAATTTGAAATACATAACTGTTCTATTTGTTTAAGAAAATAATTCACTCTTGTTGATAGATTTCGATTACAGATTTTAAACATGCCTCCCATTTTTAATAAACTTGGATTTGTATAATAGTAATGTGGAATATATTTATGCCTATTATTAGTTACACTTGCATTACTACATTGAAATAAGTAGTGATATTCATCTCCAATACCGTTATTACACGGTAAACAAATGCGGTTATCACGTGGTATACCAGCCCATCTACCAGTTTCAATAGGGAATTTTAAATTCGAGGTTCTAAATTTACCAATAATAACACGTTCTTTGAAATCAAGCTTTACTAAATATGGTTCAAGTTTAAACTGCTTTTTAAAGGTTGAGTAGAATTGTCCGCGAGACTATGTTTCAAGAATAGAAAACCAATTTTGAATATATTGATCACATAAATGTCGTTTTAGCAAGTTTTTAAACAAAGCTCTATTCAACGTACATGTATTTTGAAACAAACCGCTTAAATGCTGTGGTATTGTTTTTCTTACATGCTTAGTTTAAGGCGATAAAATACACTGGAGAGTTTATCTCCCCCTGTAACTAATTTGTGCCAAAACATTAACATCCGTACCTTGATTTCAATTTCTAAAGGAAATTTACCAAGTTCTCCATAAACCATAAAATTAGGAGTACTGTTTCGAACATGAAGATTGTTTTTTTTACAAAGTTGCAAATGATTTTTCTCAATAATGCTTACATTTTCAAATCCGCAGATTTCACAGGCATACAACAAAATAGGAGATAAAGTGAGTCAAATAAATTCCATTGTAAATCTATGGATAATGGGATGTTTCTAATTTTAGTATACAATGCATACAGTGTTTTCTTTGCCTGCTGGCCCCATTTTCTCGAAACAAACTTCAGTCAAAAACTGACTTAAGTAATAAATTTTCATATAAGTTACATAAGGAGAAAAACTTGAGTTTTGACTTAAGTCTGCACTTTTGTTTCGAGAAATTGGGGCCAGGTCAGCTAACTTTTTCTTTGTTTTAGCAAATGAGCCGTTGTAATTGAACAATTTACCAAGATAAATATAAGGATTAGAATCTTCACGAGTTATTTGATCATTAAATGATTTGAAATTATATTGCATCTACTTTTGCGTTTTTCTAAAATTACTAGTTTTGTCTTTTGTGTATTAACAGTTAGTTTCCACTCGTCACAACAACTTTGAAGCAATCAAGTACACATTGTAGACCTTCAGGTGGTTCTGACATCAGCACAGTATCATCAGCATATAAAATTACAAATAATTTGACAAACATACCAGTGTTATTTTCACACAAACTATCAATCTCTCCCAAATATGACACATTGTTTTGGTGAAGGTATTCTTCAAGATCATTAACACCGTCTATCATCGGTACACCGGAAATAGCTACACTAGAAGCAACAGCTCAAAAATACAGCACGACAGGGGATGATTCAGTCATTGTTTTTAATTATACAACACAATTATGCAGACTGTATCCTGGTCACGTCGTTTCAGATATCGTTCGAATTAAATTAAATGTAAAACTTGTGGAATTATAATGCGTTTTTTTTAATTATCTGTGAAGATATATGGTGTGTACCTGCTTAAAAGTTAGATTACTCACACATTTTCGTTTATTTTGAAATGATTATATGGTTTTAACCCAAATCATCTTTCTTACATTAAGGGATATACATATATGTATATTCATAATGAAAAATGTTGATAACCTGGGTTTCTTCAATGATTTGTATATATTCGTTTTATAAGGAGACATCAGTGTACGGTGAATAGCTCGCGAGGTGTACGGAGTATAGCTGAAATTCTTATTGTGGTGTACGGAGTATAGCGTAATAGTATCAATGGTGTAATGTATATTTACCTCATTCAATTGATTATTTCGGTTTTTTGCTTCATATTTTGACGATCCTGTTTACACATGTATCCGGTAAAACGACAAAATCAGTCAGCAAATATAGAAATGCAGTCAAAACTGCTAATACATCACTCATAATAGAAAATGAATTTAAAACAGTGTTTGAATTCAAGATTATCATTTAAATATAAAACATCTTTTTTTGATTTATTTGAACTGAGGTATGCAGAAGTGAAACGATCGAAATTAGTATAATGTATTTACTCACTGTTGTGCCTTATTATAAGTAAGATAAGTGTTGAATAAACCGTTGGAGCAAAACAGGTAATCTTGGCCAATTGTTATGGAATATGGATTTACGTATGTAACAGAAAAATGGACGGATTAACTCAAACTGCATGCAATATCCCCTGTTTTAGTGAAAGAGGGGATAATTTAAAGTTAAAAACTTTTTAAATGTCTTTTATTGTTTCGAAAGACTGTTCAAAGAGTTTGTATAGCATCACTATTACCATATTATAATATCATTAATAGTTTCCATTTTTAGCTCTCGAAGAAGGGGCTTATGGAATCACTTTGGTGTCCTGCCCTGCAGGTTGGGCGTTATAATTGTACCTGCTGCCCCTATTGCATGATCGTAAAAAGCGACTAAATTTAGGATCTTATCTTTTCTCTTCTTCCTAACTGACTTTATTCTTCCGAATGCCTCACTGGCACCGCCTCACTTTTGGCATTGGGTTGAGCGTTCGCCCCTGTGAGGGAGGCTCTGGGTTCTGTCCCCTGGCCGAGACACACTAAAGTCTATAAAAGTGGTAGTTTCTTCTCCTGCTTAGCGCGCAGCGTACAGGGATCGGGACGACTGGTTCGCCCGTTGGCAGTATTTTAATGTGAACGGGTGTGGGGTGTTGCTTGGTGTCTTCGGCGGCATGCTTCAGTGATATAGCACTTTAAAAAGGGCAACAGTTCCACTATATAAGAAGACAATACATGAACATACCGCAGTCTATGCTCATTTTCACCAATATTTAACACACCAAAAATGGTTATCGTCAGGCTCAATATATTCTTGTCTTGACTGAGTCTTAGCATTGAAATCTCCAATACGTGATACTTGCGTATTGCTATTACAAAAACTAATCATTTCTTGCTATATTTCTGAAAAGGCGTCAATAGTTGAGTATCTAGAAGTTTCAGGTGGGATATAGACATTACCGAGTAATATTTCATAGTCAAGATATAATAAAAATTTCGATATTCTTAACCATTGTACATATTCGTAATTACTGGATTTAAAATGTAGTAAATGTTCAATATTTTTCTTGTATACAATAACGATACCATCCGATCGTTTTTACATTTAGATCGGTGTTTTACATTGTATGTGTAACCTTTCGGCAAGTTTAAAACATCAAATTCATCAGTTTTACTTTCTTAAAACACAAGAATATCACACGATTTAATTAATTGATCGAATTCCGTTAATTTTAGCTTTGCCTTTAATCCGCAAACAATCAGATATGTTACCTTTAGCGTAGGTTGTATTAGTTCGTTACGATTAGGGGAACCTCTTGTATCGCATCCGTAAGTGTGGTTCTGTTGGTTGCCTGGGCTCGAAGGGTACATATCACCAAGAGGATGAACATTACCAGGGAAACCATATTGATTGTTGGGTTGACTAGGTTGAGATCGGACGCCAAGATGCTGCTGGAATCCCCGAGATGGTGGGGGAGGGGGTGCACGAAGATCTTGAGGCTGTCGAAACCCAGACGGTGGAAGGAGCTACGTAAATGGTTGTAGCTGATTATTCATATATAGTCGGTCCTCCTTCAGACGTGCAGACTGACCTCGCATTTTGGTTTCCTTGAAGATTGGATAAAGAACTCTTCTCCGTTCGTTGATCTCTGGGGGGAATTGTTCATACACGGAGAATTGTTTTTTATCAGCCAGTTTATCAGGAACAGCATTGAGGACTTTTCCACGGTTTTTCCTGTTACAAAATTTAGCCAAAATTGACCTTGGTTTACCATCATTTCTTGGTCGGAGCCTATGAACCACTTGGAAGGGGATTTCATCAGGAATATCAAGAACATTACTGATAAAGTTCTTGACAACTTTTTCAGTGTCCTCTGCAGTATTTTCTCCTCTCTCTGGAAGCCCTCCAAACAACAAATTTTCTTTCATTGATCGAGTCTGTAATTGGAGCATGCGCTCTTTGACATCAAACACATGTCTTTTCCATCTTACTGAACTTTGATTCGATATTTGACAATCGGACTACGATTATGTCCAGGGTATCAAGTTTGGTTAGTTTTTGGTAAATATCATTGATGACAGATTCTATGGTGGGTCCAGGCGGTGGTGATTGTGCTGGATTGGATACTGAGGGAGAAGGGTGTTTGTACATATGAGCTGTGTTGTGAAGCAAAGTATATTGGTACAGGAGAACCTGTCACGTTCATTGGCGTTACAGTTGACATATTCATCCCCGCTGGGTTGCCGTACACACAATAACGACCCGGTGTCACTGGGCTATAGTTTTTTACCTGTCCAGGTGAGCTCGCTATCGTACCTGTCGCTTCCGTCACGGATGATTGGTGTTTGTTTACTGTTAAATTTTTACCTTTTCTGTATTTTCGACCCATTCGGTGTTTTAGGAGTCAAATTTTCATCTCCATCTTATTATCAGAGTTTCCCTGTATCACACATATCATATTTATGTTCAAAAACTCAACTCAACGAGAAGACGCAGAGCACCACAACACCGTTGTACCCTGTCGGCCATCGTACTCTCTTATTAGGGTACCTATGGTTAATTTTGAATTTAAAGTTATCTAGGGCGAATGCTGACTTTTGCGAAAAAAAATCATTGGCTATATTTGAGACCTGGAAAACTACTTTCTCAAATTTCAAAGTAGCATGTTTCAAAACGATTTAAAATTGTAGACAAAATCGATAACATGCCAGTAAATCGATATCTCGTCAGTACCCAATCTGATTAAAATACAGATCCTTATTATCACTACGTTGGATAAGAGGATCTGAGAACATCCAATTAGGGGTCGTCAGATCCTCTATTGAACGGAGTGGTTATAAGGATCTGTGTTTTAATCAGATTGGTCAGTACCCTTTGTGGACTCATAGAGAACGGACGACTTTTATGACAGTAAGTGTCTTATTGATTGTATGTACCATGTATGTTATATTAAAGACTTTATTTATTAGTCTCATTAAGTTTATATTGAAACTAGACTTTTGTAATGTAATTATTCGTAATGTATGTATTTTAATACTTATATGTGAGTAAAATTTTGAATAACTTCAAAATCATGTTACAGAATTGTATTTTTGAAGTCTATGTAATATCTCATATGAGTAATGAGATTGTAAGTCTTTTTATTATAATTTGCAGTACCTACAATATATTTGATGGTCAGGATCATTCTACAGTTCATATCCAGATCTGTTATACGGCTCTGTGCCATACACAGGTATGCCATGTTCTATTTTATGTCTTTGTATTGTTGTAATTTGTAAAATATATTGAATCTAGATATTGGATTTAATATAATGTGGTAATTGTAATTGTTAAAATCTCGAATGTTAAAAGTTAGATGTACATGTGAATCTAGCCGGCTGAAAGTTAAGCTTGTAAGAGTTGTCTTCCTTATCATGCGTGTGAATGAATATTGTATGAAAGTGCTTATGTAAAGTTTTACTTATATATGTCTGTATATGTTACAGGGTTTGTTGCTTCAGACAGATCTCTGATAGATCTGTGGGTAATAAAGGCAGTAGAACTCATCTGAACAGTTGTTTGATTATTTTGAACACGACCCACCTCTACTACAATACCAATGCGATAAACAATAAACAATATAATAATACAATAAACATACATCGTTTATTAAACCCGTTCAACCAAGTTTTTGCCACTGTATATTATCTGAAAATTTGCATATGTGGAACTCTCAGAATATTCAAAACATGTTGGAATGTAAACATTATCTAACGGTTTTTAAAACATTAAACATTATAAATCTAATATTTCGATAGAAATGTTGCATGTCTGCCAATGATATTTCACACGACGCTTCAGAAATTCCTATTCTAGGATTGCCTAATCAAATTTCAGTATGTACATGTATATCGATCCTGTTTCATTACAGATTTCAGTTTGCAAAACACATTTTCTACTGGATTCAAATTTAGGTTACATGTAGGCAGAAAAAAAGAGAGAAACAATTCAGCAAACCATTTTCCCGGTATTGTGCAATTATCTGTATCTTTATCTAAAAACTATGAAATTAAAAAAAAAGAGACAGACAGTGGCCCCGCCTACTTCCCAAACTACAAGTCCATGAAAGTGTTACATTTACACTGATACTGTTCCCTGATTGACAAGCCAATCAAAAAAGTATTGCAAACTGATCGTCGCTGAGCAGTGTTGGAGATCAAAGGGAACCAAACAATTTATCGTTAGAAGATTTGCTAAATAATAGGCGGTATGGCTGTATATGTAAATTCCTGCGGTGATAGCTTCATAACGTGCATCAAATCCAGTTGGTAAAGAAATACATGTATGTGGAAAGTAAAAACAGACCAATTCGTCGATTTTAAAGTCTTCCGCCGTAAGTGTCTTCAGTTTTTTTCTTATACTGTACATAGGGGTACAATAGTCGGTTTATCCCATAAAAAATTGAATGTCAAATAAATAAAGCAGGTCGGTGTTTTTAAGTATACTATGAAATATATACTAAACTATATCGAGCATTTTTTGTGTGTGGAGAATTGTTTCTCAGTCTTAGTTTTCTGAGATTTTATTTTCTGTATCATTCAGTAATAAAAAAACGTCTAAGTATCAGAAAAAAGATACGCTTTCATATACAGATAGGATGAAAGGATAGAGCTATTTTACCCACGGGATAAAAAAACGTTGTAAAATTCTCGTCAAGCTTAGATTTTGTTCATTTTTTTTTCGTTACCATTAAAGATGATTCGTATCCTACAAATATATGAAATGGTCTTGAAAGTACAATTGTGTGTCCTGCCTATATCAAAGGCCCACTAACATTTCGGAGCAAGCAAAATTAGAAGGTTTCTAAAAAAACATTAATAGCATAAGAAAAAATATAACCATATGCAATATTTCCTGCGTAATATATGATAACAGTGGAAATTGTCGCTATTTTGCCTTCTAGCGCAGTAATAATCAACTACCGCGTGGTATTTAGGGCGACGGTGGCAAACATAAGACGACCTGCGTTATGTAAATGAGCATTTTATTTATTTGAATTAAATTGTTCAGAAGGCGAGGATAAGTGTAGCATTAACGGTAAGTTAATAACGTTTGCAACTCTATAACATTACGGATCTCGTTTAACATTCCCATTTTAAAAATTAAAGCCGTTTCGGAAAGGTAATGGCCCTTAAATTAAGTCATAAAAACTATGTTTTAATTTCACATTGACTTCATATTAAGATATCGAAAATCTAAATATCATTTCATCAACTGAAAATCGAGAAAGGACGTTTCATGAATAGAGAATGTAATCAAAGATTGTGTACATGTACCTTATGTGAATTAACATGCATTTGAGATGTTGTCTACTTTATATAAAAAAATTCTACATGTACTGCCTGTAGAAAATATATTTTGACCCACTACCTTTCCGAAACGGCTTTTATTTTTTTAAATGGGAATTTAAAATAAGATCGTTAATTTTGTAGAGTCGCAAAAGATATTAACTGACCATTAGTACTTAGCCTATCATCATCTTCTGAAAAAAAGGTTAATTTTCATAACACTTATGTTTCCCGCCGTCGTTCTAAATATCGCACAGTAGCTGACTATCTCTGCGCCAGACGGCACACCAGCGGAATGTATCTCAACTGTTATCACATATTACGCAGGAAATCATGCTTATGTTAGGTGTTCTTGCCTCATCCTAGGCCATCGATATATATTTTCTTAATAATATTAATGGTTGTAAGAAACCTTTACAATTGCTCCGTGAAGGTAGTTGGCCTTTAAAACCTATTATATAAAAGACCAGATATGGCGAGTAATTTTCTAGTCAAATGAAGAATTTGAACAGCCAATATTTTTATTGGTGCTGAGCTATTTAATGGATGAAGACAATCGGTGAGTGATGAGTGGATGAATTCAAATGATGAATGATGTTTGGAGATGTGATAATGATTTAAGGATGTTTGAAAAGTTGAGGATGAAGATATTATTATGGTTGATGAGAATGACAATAAGGAAATAATTATGTCATTTGTATTGAATATGAACAATTGAATAAAAATAAGTAATAAAAAAATTCCTGACGTGAATATCACGTTATTTGATTTTCTTACGTGGAAAGAAGGTAAATTTTACGTATGATAATTGAAATGCCATTTTCCCTAGGGGTGTAATACTGACTAGTCTAGGACAATACACTCATATCGTCTGAGGCTGTATTACATGGCTACGAATGCAATAAAGCCTCTTGAGGTTACTGCGTCAATACAGTTGCTATTTTCACAATGAAATGTTGACTTTTTTTCAGAAACTAGATAGGTTTTACCATCAAAGATGCAATCAACGGGATATTACATTGAAAATATTACGTAATTTTCGTGTATGGAGAATTGACATGCAGTAGTGGTTTTATCCGAACTTTTTTTCCCAAAATGGTGGAATATCATAGTTGTAAAATTGCAATAAAATGTCGAGGTATGAAAGAAAATATCCTTTCATGTAATATTTGTGGATATGAAGGATAAGGATATTCTTTTCTCGGGATCAGAAAATGTTGTAAACTCTCAGCAAGCCTCGAGTCTTATAGTATGTCAGCAATAAAAAAAGAAATGTGTATATCTCACGCCGGTCAGGGGTCAGCACGATACCAATATTCTTTATTACGATTTGTTAGATTTATTGAGGCAGATCATAGTGAAAATGGCATTATTCTGGCAAAGTTAGGCTAGTTAATGAAAAAATCTTTTGACACATGTACTTAATTTGATAAAAAAAGATTTAACACTAAAGAATCAAATACAATTATCTTCTGTTTCATCCCTAGATATATCGCCATAACCGGCCAAGAGTTTAGCTATACAAGAAGACACAACACGAATATACCGCAGTCCCCCAAATACGCAACGCGCATGTCATACATGCTACAACACTGCATACAAGGGAGGCCGCCCTTACATGACCCCGACTGTTAATAGGATGTTAATTTAATCAACCAAAAATGTCTAAGAAGGAAAGCCCGATACGTGCACACGGATATTCTGCTAGATGTCTGTGGGTTTTATATAATGGGCGGAAAGGATAATTAACTTAATTTCTCTAAATACACCAAAATGAATACGTTGGTCTTGCAATTAAGACTGTCTGGGAGTGAGAACGAACGGCTCTTGTATCGTGTCGACTCTCGTTAGGAATTTCAGAAAAAAAAAATCATTAGATACATATGTTTGATTAGAGATTTTTTTTCGCGGTTACAACGGAGACTAATTAAATTAATAATAATAATTCTGCCTCGTCGTAATACTGCTGCTTTTTAAACCCGCACAAGTGTTTGTTGTAATGTATAATATTCGTAAAGGGGTGTCTAGACATTTCTGAGATATAATGTTGGTAATTTGTCGGTATTTTGTTCTACGCCCCTATCTACCATGAGATTGGACTACGTTATATAAAAGAGTGGTCGTGATAATTTCACGTTCATTTTACACATCAAAATAAATCACACATTTTGTTTCCAGCAACGTGCTTTTAACAGATGTTGCCAACATGAAACTTTTGCCTACCCAACTCTATGGTATTCATATGTTACATATATTATTATTTGTTTGTTTGATTCAATTAACGTACTATTAACAGCCAGAGTCATGTAAGGACGGCCTCCCGTATATGTGATAAGTAGCGTGTGTGCAATTCTTAATGCGTGATTTGGGAGACTGGTATGTTATTATCATTTAACCTTTAACTTGCTTGTTAAGCAAAGGAGATGGGGTCTTATGATGAGGCCGCTGATTGAACTACATGCATTGGGTAAAGTGTATTTGAAATGTAAGTGATTCTAGTACGCAGTTCCCAGTACATTGTGCCAAACAGTATAACAGTACATTGGCGATGATAACTAAATTAGATTTTTTGAATTTGAATGGTTGTTAAGCACAATTTTAACGCATCTCTTACAATAAACATCTCCATACATATCGAATGCATTCCCTGTCTGGGCATACTACAATGTTAGTATAAATGTTAATGTAAGTTATCCGTTACTGGAGTATTTCGGTTTCGAACCATTCTCTAAACCTCATACGTTCTTAAACGTTAATGTCCATTGAGAAAATTGTCCATTGTCCATTTGTTATATTGATTAATCAACGTCCTATTAACATTAACAACCAGGGTCATGTACTTGTTTGTTTGTTTGATTATTTTAACGTCCTATTAACAGCAAGGGTCATGTAAGGACGGCTTCCCATGTATGTAGTGTGTGGCGTGTTTTGGGAGACTGAGGTATGTTCTTGTTGTGTCTTCTTGAATAGTGGAACTGTTACCCGTTTTATAATGCTATATCACTGAAGCATGCCGCCGAAGACACCAAGCAACACACCCCACCCGGTCACATTATACTGACAACGGGCTAAACAGTCGTCCCACTACCTGATTGCTGAGCGCTAAGCAGGAGAGAAACTACCACTATTATAGACTTTGGTGTGTCTCGGCCAGGGGACAGAACCTAGAGCCTTCCTCACAGGGGCGAACGCTCAACTCAAGGCCAAAAGTGAGGCGATGCCAAGGGAGGCATTAGGAAACAAAATGTCAGTTAAGTAGCCTTTTACGATCATACGATAGAGGCAGCAAGTACAATTCAATGCGGTATGTTCGTATTGTTTCTTTTAGAAGTGGAAAGATTTATACCAGAAGTCATGCTTTTCTCAAACTAGAAAACCTATTGAATATTTGCAATTTCCGAGTTATGAATGTTTTAACACTTTTTTCTAACAAATACATTGTATACATATATGTCTAATTAACACAAAAAAATAATATAAAACAATTTATTTTGCCTTTGTTGCATGGGCAATCAGTACTTCATTCCATATAGGATATAGTGCTACGGAATTTTTCCGGGATGTACTTAATTATTTTTTTTTCTATATTTTTAACTTAAAATAAAATTAGAAGTTCAAACATTTCAATGGTGGTAATGATTTAAAGTTGTTAACTTTTGTAACTGAAGACAAATACTAAATCGTCTTTCCTCTTTTTGATAGCGAAAATCTTTAAGTCCGGGAAAACAGTTTCTAGGCGACTTGAATATAGCGAATGCATGTAGAAACGGAACACTTAGTATACTTAGCTATACAATTCCTGTTTAAAATTTTAGAGTCCGATTTAAGCACAGGTTTACGACGCGCGCGCAAAAAAAAAAATACTAAAAATACTGAAAGGTTGTTTACTTAGCCCTGTATCCCATTTCCAGAAAATGGGGTAATTAATTTTAAAATGCTCTGAACACCACAAAAATCAGCCGATCTGAATATTTTTTAGCTTACATTGAAGACAATTCCTTACTGGTCACTATGGTATATAATATGATGGGATTATGGGCGAATTTTATTTCATATCGAAAGTTGAATTACGAGGATTCGTGTAAAAATCGTTAGTCGGAAAAGTACACGCTACATCCCCAGGTCACGATTCCCTAATGAGCACAGACCGACTAAAATCGCTATCTATTCAACGAATGCATCCCTGAAGTGCAGATCCTTAATATAAACTCACTTACTTAAAAACATTGCACATAAGTATCCCTAAGCGATCCCCACGCTCCATTTATTGTCATGCAGAAAAGCTATCTGATTGGTCCACTCGCTCCTAGTAGTCAATCAGAGAGCGTGTATCAATATACAATTTAAAGTCACCTAGGGCGAATGCTGACTTTTTGAGAAAAAAAAATAAAATCATTGGCTACATTCGAGACCTGGAAAGTTACTTTCTCGAATTTCAAAGTAGCATGTTTCAAAACGATTTAAAATTGCGGACAGGATCGATAACATGCCAATGATTCGCAATCGGAGAAAATCCAAAATTTTTAGCTTCTGTCCCGTCAAAAAATTAAATAAGGAATTCCTTTCAAAAGTACTTATTAAATACCTTTATAAATGGGTGGAAAAAAATGAAGCCTCTTTCATTAACAAAACTAATTTAAAATTCAAAAGGAATTCCAAAAGATGGACATATGGGGGTTCCTTTGACAAATACTAAGACAATTATAAGAAAATATGATTTCAGGCCATTTATGACTTTTCAATAAGGATAAAAGAGATAAAAAGCACATCATATAAAATAGTGATGCATACTGAACTTTGACACTGCATCATTTAAAAGAAATCGAAGTGTAAGCAGATCAACCCTACCTTTATAATGTTGTTGTATACTCGTTTTCTGTTATGTAAATCTTTTCAGGTATATTACATGTTTTACCCATTGCATGTCTTGATTAATGTAACGCCTTTTCAGGTGTCTAGGTGATTCAATACAGATCTTGAAATCCTGAAAAAAAAAGCAATTGCTTAATTAATCCTATCCCTACCAAGCCGCATTATTTGTTTAATTATCGCCCAAAACATTAACGGATGCATATATGCACAACATAATTGTTCTTTAACAGACAGAAAACTGGCGCCACAATGGACACGCAATTTTACCGTAATTTGCTTAACTCTAAAGTGAAAAAAAAACCTTGTAAAAGCTTGACAAATCCATTAGCCTAAAACATTTATATAAAAATGTATTTGTGTTTGTTTGTTTTATATGTATCAAAGGAATCGTATAGATACCAATAAATATTATTGCGCCAAATAATGTAATATATACCTACCACAGTGAAACGGGTGCTAGGGGAACTATATAATGTATTACATTACTTAATCCTAAATCATACCTCCTGGACACCACCTTGAAGTTTTGTCATTACGTCGTGTTTGTCTCTGTGGTTAATTGCTAGAACATTGGCTTACATTATCAGCGTTACATTTTGTCTGGTGGTTAATATTATTGTCGTCGGTTTTTTTATTCCATCGTAAAAAACGCCATCTGGACATCAGGTTACGCCAATTTAAGTCATTTTCACACTACTCGCAGTAGTTAACGGTTTTTACGCTACAGTCTCTCAATAGACCTCCCTCCTTCATTATATAAAATGCTCTAGGATCGATCCGGTGGGACGAGGGTAGATTACTGTTGAATCAAAAAGATAAATGTATATTGATGTTTTTTTGCTACAAAATTTCAATAAATGTGCTTTGATAGAGGGGTCATGGAAGTACGGCCTCCCATGTATGTGTTTAATTTGTTTGATTAATTAACGGCTAATTAACAACTAGGATCATGTAAGGACGGCCTCCTATATATGCTGTGTGTTGGGTGTATGGTGTGCGAGGTGCGTGTTTTGGGATACTGTGCTATATTCATGTAGTGTTTTTTTGTATAGTGGAGTCCCGTTTATAGTGCACTGAAGCAGGCCGTCGAAGACACCAAGCAACAAACCCTACCCGGTCACATTATACTGACAACGGGCGAACCACTCGTCCCACTCCCTGTATGGTGACCACTAAACAGGAGCAGAAACTACCACTTTATAGACTTTGGTGTGTCTCAATCTGATTAAAATATAGATCCTTATTATCACTACGTTGGATATTCGTGTATGTAGTCATCTCGCCCGAAGTGCGTAACAAAGCTAATTGTATATGTATACTGGGTCGAAAAGACGTTTTCAATTGATGTTGTAAGGTGTAGAAACTGCATTTGCTCTGAAACACACGTGGTATAAAGGTCATCTAGACGTGACCCCTTATGGGATATCCTCTGTTGAACGGAGTGGCTATAAGGATCTGTGTTTTAATCAAATTGGGTGTGTCTCGGCCATGGGACAGAGCTTTCTTCACAGGGGCGAACGCTCAACACAATGCCAAAAGTGAGGCGGTGCTAAGGGAGGCATTAGGAAGGATAGTCAGTTAGGAAGAAGAAAAAAGATAAGAGCCTAAATTTAGTCGCTTTTTAGCTCACCTGGTCCGAAGGACCAAGGTGAGCTTATGCCATACCGTGGCGTCCGGCGTCCGTCGTCTGTCGTACCGTACGTCTCCGTGCGTCCTGTCCGTTCCTTCCGTCACAATCTACGTCAACAATTCAACTTCTTCTCCATAACCTGCTTAGGTCCCGGATTTCATACAAAAATTTTGGCTTGGTAGCATCCTTAATGGCAGACTACTAACTGAAAATTGTAGCAAAATGATGGGCTGACCTCTCCCAGGGCCTGAGGGGCGGGCCAAAAGAGGTGCTCAAATTTGGCTATTTCATAGTAATAAACGACTTCTTCTCTGAAAGCCAAAGGCATTGGTCCCGGAAATGTTTAGCACCCATAATTGCAATGGATAGCATCCCTTTTATAGTGTAAAAAGGTGGCTTGATATTCGAGAGAAATTGTTTACAAATTGATGGGGCTGACCCCCCGGGGGCCTGAGGGGCGGGGTCAGGGTTCCATTTGGGCTTAATTTCCATAATAAACGACTTCTTCTCTGAATAACTAAAAGCATGGGAATAGCACCGCATTATGACAATGGTAGATCCTTATTAGATGGTGGGGATCAAAATTGTACAAATGATGGGCTGACCCCCCGGGGACCTGAGGTGCGTGCGTCCAAATGGGGTACAATTTGGCTATTTCTTCCATTTAAAACGCACTTCTTCTCTCTGAAACTAGCATTGAGGATAGCACTCATTAATGCGTTTAATATGTAGTACGTTATAGTTGAGTAGGGTTAATGTGAAAAATTGATAACATTAATGATGTGGCTTGACGCCTCCGGGGGCTCTGAGTGGGCGGGGTCAAAAAGAGGGGTCAATCTTGGGCTATTTCATATAAACGACTTCTTCTCTGAAACCAAGCATGGGATAGCACCCAAATGCGAATTGGTAGCATTCCTTATATTGCGGTGGCGGGATTCTAAAATTGTAACAAATGATTGGGGCTGACCACCCGGGTGGGTCCTGAGGGGCGGGGTCAAATGGGGTCAATTTTGGCTACTATATCCAGTATACAAGACTATTCTCCTCTGAAACTAAGCTATCAGAGGATAGGATCATTATTGCGGGTATAGTGGTAAGTGATCTTATAGCTTGGGGATGTCAATAATTGTACAAATGATGTGGATGACCGCCGGGTCGGGCCATGAAGGGGCGAGGGTCAAAAGGGTTCAATTTGGCTATTTCCATATAACGACCTTCTTCTCTGAAACCAAGCATGGATTAGCATCAATAATGCCAATGGTAGCATCCTTATAGGATGGGGATTCAAAATTGTACAAATGATGGGGCTGACCCCCGGGGGGCCTGAGGGGCGGGGGTCAAAAAGGGTTTTACCATTTGGCTATTTCCATAATAACGACTTCATCTCTGAAACCAAGCATGGGATAGCACCTCATAATGCAATGGTAGCATTCCTTATAGGATGGGGATTCAAAATTGTACAAATGATCGGGGCTGACCCCCCAGGGGGCCTGAGGGGCGGGGTCAAAAGGGGCCCAATTTGGGCTATTTCCATATAAACGGACTTCTTCTCTGAAATCTAAGCATGGTATTAGCACGCCATAAGTGCAAATGGTAGCATCCTTATAGGATGTGGGATTCAAAATATGACAAATGAAATGGGGCTGACCCCCAGGGTGGCCTGAGGGGCGGAGTCAAAAGGTGCCAATTTGGCTATTTCCATATAAACGACTTCTTCTCTGAAACTAGCATGGTAGTAGCACCCATAATGCCAATAGGTAGCATCTTTATGAGGTTGGGATTCAAAATGCTGCAAATGATGGGCTGACCCCCAGGGGGCCTGAGGGGCGGAAGTCGAAAGAAAGGGTCCAATTTTTGACTTTTTCCATATAAACGACTTCTTCTCTGAAACTAAGCATAGGCTATAGCACCCATAATTTACAATGGTGTACTTATAATGTGTGGGAATTCAAAATGTGCAAATGATAGGCTGACCCCCCGAGGCCTGAGGAGGTGGGTCAAAAGTGGTCATTTCATATAATATGACTTTTTCTCTGCAACTTAACATGGATTTACGCTCATAATGCAATGGTTACATCATTATAGTGGTTTGATTCAAAATTTTGCAAATGATGGGCTGACCCCCCCGGGGCCTGAAGTTGAGGTGGGGTCAAAAGGGGTCAATTTAGCTATTTCCATATAAACGACTTCTTCTCTGCAACTAAGCATGGGTATAGCACCCATAATACAATGTAGTATCCTTATAGTGTGGGAATTCAAAATTGTGCAAATGATAGGCTGATCCCTCCCGGGGCCTGAGGAGGTGGGGTCAAAAGTGGTCAATTTCAATATAAAATAACTTTTTCTCTGCAACTTAACATGGGATTACGCTCATAATGCAATGGTTACATTCCTTATAGGGTTTGGATTCAAAATTTTGCAAATGATGGGGCTGACCCCCGTGGGGCCTGAAGGTGGGGTCAAAAGGGGTGAATTTAGCTATTTCCATATAAACGACTTCTTCTCTGACAACTAAAGAATGGTAAGAGCACTTTATAATGCAATGGTAGCATCCTTATAGGTTTGGGATTTGAAATTGTACAAATTGATAGAGGGCTGACCCCCGGGCCTTAGACGGCAATAGATGCGAGGTCAAAAGGTCAATTAGGCTACTATTTCATATAAATTACTTTGTCTCTGAACCTAATGTATTGGATAGCATATTTTGTATGGTATCAATAGCATCATTGTATGGTTGTGATTCAAAATTAAACTTTGGGAGTCAATTTTGCTTATTTTTCTAATTGTCTGAGTCTTGCTGATAATTACTTAACAAAAAACCAGTGTGAGCGATTACAAGGCCCTCTGGGCCTCTTGTTTAAGATAGGGGCAGCAGTTACAATTCTAACGCCCTACCTGTAGGGCATCAAAGCAATTTAAAAAGAAAATTCTGTTTTGTTTTATATCTATCAAATGATTGCTTTAACTAGCAATGAAGATTAATGCGCGTAAACGCGGACTATATACAACAATGATACGGCTACGTTTGAATGTATAGAATGTATTATATTACTTAACGCTACCCCATAACTCCCTGGACACCACTTTCAAGTTGTGTCATTATGTCGTGTTTGTCCCTCCGAGGTTAATCTAGAGCCAATTAACCTACGTAATCAACGCTAAATTGTCTTTTGTCTTGTGATTTGCAAAACGTCGTCGATTTTCACTTGTAAAGTTTCATGTGAAGTGCGTGGTATGTGTTTTGATTCCTTGTAATAGAGATGCTCCTATTCTTATTATTGTATTCCCATTATTCTTAAATAATTTAAACTAAAAATTGTTTCGTTTTATATCTGCCAACGGAATCATATAAATACCAATAAACATTAATGCGCCTAACCACGGACTACTTGCAACAGTGACACGGCTGCGAGGGGCCTATAAAATGTATTACATTACTTAATGCTAAACTATTACCCCCTAGATACTACCATGACGGTTTGCCATTACGTCGTTTTCGTCCCTACGTGGTTAATCTGTAGAACAATGACTTACATTATCAACGTTAAATTGTTTTTTGTGTCTTCTGATTGGCATTAATATTGCCGTTTTTAGTACATGTGACACTCCATTCCATTATGTTGTTAGGCAATATTTAAGCGGAGGATTTTTTTTTCACGCGTCACTCACTTGGAAAGCTGTTTACGTAAAATTAGTGTGAGTGATTTTCATATGAAATTCATGGGAATTGATTCTCGTGAAATTGGCTTTTGTTCGTCTTAGGTCTCGCGTAATTCACGTGGTTTTTGTTCATATGAATAAATGTTGCCTGTGTCATACGTCATCGAATGAATTGAACATCAGGATACGCGTAATATGAAGAAATGTTGCCTGTGTCATACGTTTTAAGTTCAACTTTATTTGGTATTCATCGAATGAATTGGACATCAGGCTACGCGTAAGTCATGAACAGGGTAGTTCACGGTTCTCACGTTCCTATTTCTATAGCCCTCCCTACATCACTAATGTCAATGCACCTGCTTTTAGTAAACTTGACCCCTCCTCAGTGGGTAATGTGAGACCCCAAGGTCATATAATTCACAATTTTTATAAAACACCTTAAGACCTTTACATCTAAAATTATTTGATTCTACTATATCCAGAATTTTAGAAGATTTTTGAAATTTTAGCCTACGCCCCTCTGCCACCAGGGGGTCGGCCAGGACCAATGTGGATATGATGTTAAAATGCTATCTCAGGCTAATAACTCTAACCAAGTTTGACTCATTTACTATGAAAATTAATTAAAAAATGCTCATTAATGTGTTTTCCTATATAAACTAAAGTAAACTTGACCCCCTCCCCAAGGGGAAACGTGAGATCCCAGGGTCATATAATTTACAATTTTTATAAACAAACTTTAAGATCTTTTCATCTATAAAGTGTATTTGATTAAACCATTTCCAGAATTTTAAAAGAATATTTTTGAAGTTTTAGCCTATTTGACCTTTTTTGGCCCCGCCCCTCTGCCCCCAGGGGGTTGGCCTGTACAAATATGAATATGATATTAAAATGCTATCTCAGGCTAATAATTCTAACCAAGTTTGACTCGTTTCCAATGAAAATTGAGCAAAACATGCTCATAAATGTGTTTTCCCATTATAAACTATAGTAAACTTGACCCCCACCCCAGGGGGAACGTGAGACCCCAGGGTCATATTATTCACAATTTTTGTAAAGGACCTTAAGACCTTTCTATTTATGAAAAGTATTTGATTCTATCATTTCCAAAATTTCAGAAGATTTTTGAAGTTTTAGCCTATTTGACCCCTTTTGACGAGGCCCCTGGGTGTCAGTCACAGAAAATTTGTTAATAGGATTAAATGGCCATCTCATACTGAAAATTCTGACAACATTTGACTCATTTCCTATTACAAATGACCAAATAATGCGCAAAAATGTATTTTCTCGATATAAACTATAGTAAACTTTACCCCCTCCCCAGGGAAAACTAGAGACCCAAAGGTCATATAATTCACAATTTTTGTAAAGGACCTTAAGACCTATCTATCTATGAAGAGTATTTGATTATACCACATCTGTAAGTAGAGAAGAAGATTTTTGAAATTTTACTCAATTTTACCCCTTTTGGCCCTTGCCACAGCTCCCTGGGGGGTGGTGACCATATAATTCACAATTTTAATTGACCTTATGCCTTAGAAGGTTTGTGCAAAATTTCATTGAAATTTCTTCAGCAGTTTTGGAGAAGAAGTTGAAAATGTAAATTGTTTACGGACATACGACGGACGACCGATAACGCACGACGACGGACAAAAGGCGATTAGAATAGGTCACTTGAGACTTCGTCTCAGGTGACCTAAAAAAGTGAAATTTCCAAATTTCGGAAAAATCGCAATTTATCTCAAATAGTCATCTGTGATTCATAGTAACTCAAAATCAAGCACACCACCCTTTTTTATATCACATTTTCAACTTTGGTGTGAATTGTTATTTCCGAAAATCTATATTAGAAAAAAAGTTAGTCATCAGAAAATTTGACAAGAGCAGATCCTTAAACATTTACGAGGACATAAAACATGCATTGACAGTATTTCGACAGGATTTGTCTGCAATATTTGTTTACTTTCTGAACGAGATACACATGGGTATAGTATTACCTGCGCCAAAATAACACGTACATTATTCGCCTACCTACTGTTACGGTAAGAGGACTATAGGTACTTTTACAAACAGACACAGCAAGAACATACAGACGCAACACATTGAATACCAGGGAGTTCTTCTAGACTTATAAGGACGGATAGTCCAATCATCCAACCAACTGCCGACTGCTGTCAGCGCTATCCGCCGATATTTTAACCAAACTAACTCGTTTAACTCAAAAGATAGAATGGTTAATTAAGGTATTTTACGGAAGAATGAATTACATGTTACTGTAACAGCTTTCCATATGTGCATTGTGTTGCGTGTGTGAATGGAGCAGAACATACAGAACAATACTTGTTTTTTTTTTATTTTTTATTATTAAAGGGACAATTCAGGCTAAAAGAACATTAAAATTTGTACATATATCGGAAAAAACCAGTTCTAATGGAAATAAGATCAGTTGGTTTTACTGTAATATGCCAGAAAAGCCCATGGTGGTGAAATGCGTGTGGAGTGTTCAAACTCGCTCGCAGTCCGCCATTACACATTGTGGTCGAACTTCTTGTATGCCGAACCCTGTCCGTTGCTCGTAGAGTAATGCTACTTTTGTCTAGAACTGCTCAAATCGCTCTGAAAATAGTGTGTTTACCTTATTAGGTGAATTGGCTCGTCTCAAAAAATCATTTTACCACCTCCTCAGTGGTTATGTAGTTCATTTGTTAAACGTGCGTGACGTTGGCTCGGGTATAGATACAGCGAACATATTTTACCTGCTGAATCGTATTGATCAACGATTTATAATTACAACGGTATAGATTAAAATACTAAACAATGACGTGGAATTTGTCAATATTTTATGTTATATGTTTCATAAGAAATGTAGAACAATACATTTATGACATATTTTGCTTCATGGTTATGTAAAAGAATTAGCCTGAGTGAATTGTCCCTTTAACTAACGTCCTATTAACAGCTATGGTCATGTATGGACGGCCTCCCATGTATGTTGTGTGTTGCGTGTATGTTGTGCGAGGTGCGAGTTTTGGGAGACTGCGATATATTAATGTTGTGTCTTCTTGTTTAGTGGAACTGTTGCTGTTTTAATGGTGCTATATCACTGAATCATGCCGCCGAAGACACCAAGCAACACACCCCACCCAGTCACATTACACTGACAACGGGCGAACCAGTCGTTCCCCTCCCTTTATTCTGAGCGCTAAGCAGGAAAAACGACCTCTTTTTAAGACTATGGTCCGTCTCGGCCGGGGGACAGAACCCAGAGCCAACCTCACAAGGGCGAACGAGGCGAGGTAAAAGACAAACAAAAAGGTTTGTTTGTTTGATTTATTAACCTCCTATTAACAGCTATGGTCATGTAAGGACGGCCTCCCATGTATGCGGTGTGTTGTGCCAAGGGAGGCATTAGGAAAGATAAAGTCAGTTTTGGCCCTGCAGGTAGGGCGTTAGAATTGTACCTGCTGCCCCTATTGCATGATCGTAAAAGGCGACTAAATTTAGGATCTTATCTTTTCTATTCTTCCTAACTGACTTTATCTTTCCTAATGCCTCCCTTGGCCGCTCAACTCAGGCCAAAAGTGCAGGCGATACCAAGGCAGGCATTAGAAAACAAAATGTCAGTTAAAGTAGCCTTTTACGATCATACGATAGAGGCAGCAAACAATTCAATGCGATATGTTCGTTGTTGTTCTATTAGAAATTGGAAAGATTCCTATACCAGAAGTCCTGCTTTACTCTCAAACTAGGGAAAACCCTATTGAATATTGCAATTCCCGAGTTCATGCGAATGTTTTAACACTTTTTCTAACATATACATATATGCTAATTAACACAAAAAAATAATATAAAACAATTTTATTTGCCCTTTTGTTGCATGGGCAATCAGTACTTCATTTCATATAGGATATAGTTGCTACGGTATTTTTACATCGGGATGCCAATTAATTTTTTTTCTATATTTTTAACTTTAAAAATAAAATTAGAAGTTCAAACATTATCACATCGGTGCGTAAATAATGTAAAGTTTGTTAACTTTTGTAACGAAGCACAAATAAACTAAATCGCTCTTATCCTCTTTTGATAGTTGAAAATCTTTAAGTCGGGAAAACATTTTCTAGGCGACTTTGAAACTATAGCGAATGCATGTAGAAACGGAAACACTGTAGTATTACTTAGCTTATAACAATTCCTGCTTTAAAATTCTAGAAGTTCCGATTTAAGCACATGTTTACGACGCGACGCGCAAAAAAAAAAATAAATTTAACTAAGAAAACTGAAAGGGCTTGTTTACTTAGCCCTGTATCCAATTCCCAGAAAAATGGGGTAATTATTTTAAAATGCTCTGACACCACAAAATCAGGCCGATTCTGAATATTTTTTAGCTTACATTGAAGCAATTCCTTACTGGTCACAGGTATAGATATGGATGGGATTATGGCGAATTTTTATTTCATATCGAAAGTTTGAATACGGAGGATTCTGTTGAAATTCGTTAGTCGGGAAAAGAACACGCTACATCCCAGCGCAGTCACGATTCCCAATGCAGCACCACGGACCGACTAAAATCGCTATCATTTCAAACGAATGCATCCCTGAGTGCAGATCCTTAATATAAACTCACTTACTATAAACATTGCACATAAGTATCCCTTTAGCCGATCCCCACCTCCATTATTGTCAGACTTGTGTCTGTCGTCTCCGATTTGTATAAGCTATTGATTTGCTCCACTCGCTCCTAGTAGTCCCAATCAAGAGACGGACATGTACATCAATGTACAATTGAAAGTAACTAGGTGCGAATGCTGACTTTTTGAGAAAAAAATCATGGCATACATTTGAGAACCTGAAAAAGTTACATCTCGAATTTCAAAAGTTAGCATGGTCTCAAAACGATTTAAAATTGCAGGACAGGCATCGATAACATGCCATGATTGCGCAATTGGAGAAAATCCAAAATTTTTAGCTTCTGTCCCGTCAAAAAATTAAATAAGAATTCCTTTCAAAAGTAATTTCCTGTCAAACTTATTATTAAATACCTGTATAAAAGGGTGGAAAAAAATGAAGCCTCTTTCATTAACAAAAATAATTTAAAATTCAAAAGGAATTCCTCTTTCATTAACAAAAAATAATTTAAAAATTTCAAAAGGAATTCAAAAAGATGGACATATGGGGTTCCACTTACCAAATACCAAGACCAATTATAAGGAAAATGATTTCAGCCATTTATGACTTTTCAATAAGATAAAAGAGATAAAAAGCACAATACCATATAAAATTAAGTTGATGCATTACTGAACTTTGACACTGCATCATTAAAAGAAATCAAGTGTAAAAGCAGATCAAACCCTACCTTTTAATGTATGTTGTTATACCGTTTTCTGTTATGTAAATCTTTTCAGGTAAATTACATGTTTTACCCATTGCATGCTCTGATTAATGTAACGCCTTTTCAAGTTGTCTAGTTTCAATACTAGATCTTGAAATCCTGAAAAAAAAAGCAATTGCTTAATGTATCCATATCCCTACCAAGCCGCATTATTTGTTTAATTATCGCCACACAAAATTACGAGATGCATATTGGCACACAACATAATTGTTCCTTTAACAGGACAAGAAAACTGCGCCACAAAGACACGCAAATTTATACGTAATTTGCTAACTACTAAGTGAAAAAAAACCTTGTAAAAGCATTGACAATCCATTAGCCTGAAAACATTATATAAAAATGTATTGATCTGTTTGGTTTCGTTTATATGTATCAAAGAATCGCTAAAATACCAATAAATATTTATTGCGCCAAATAATGGTAATAATATACCCTACCACAGTAAAACGGGTGCTAGAACTATATAATGTATAAAATTACTTAATGCCTAAATCATACCTTCCTGGACACCACTTGAAGTTTTTGTCATTACGTCGTGTTTGTCTCTGTGAGTTAATGCCTAGAACATGGTTATTTATCAGCGTTACATTTTGATCTGGTGTTAATATTATTTTCGTCGGTTTTTTTAACATCTAATTTCATTCTTTGTTTTATTCCATCGTAAAAAACGCCATTGTACATCAGGTTTACGCCAATTTAAGTCATTTTTCCACAACTACTCGCAGTAGTTAACGGTTTTTACGCTACAGTCTCTCAATAGACCTCCCTCCTTCATTATATAAAATGCTCTAGGATCGATCCGGTGGGACAGGGTAGATTACTGTTGAATCAAAAGATAAATGTATATTGATGTTTTTTTGCTACAAAATTTCAATAAATGTGCTTTGATGAGGGGTCATGGAAAGTACGGCCTCCCATGTTGTGTTTAAATTTGTTTGATTAATTATACGGCTAATTAACAACTAGGATTCATGCTAAGGACGGCCTCCTATATATGCTGTGTGTTGGGTGTATGGTGTGCGAGGTGCGTGTTTGGGAATACTGTGCTATATTCATGTTAGTGTTTTTTTTGTATTATGGAGTCCCGTTTATAGTGCACACTGAAGCATGCCGTCGAAGACACCAAGCAACAAAACCCTACCCGGTCACATTATACTGACAACGGGCGAACCACTCGTCCCACTCCCTGTATGGTGACCTAAACAGGAGCAGAAACTACCACTTTATAGACTATGGTGTGTCCGTCAATCTGATTAAAAATACAGATCCTTATTATCACTACGTTGGATATTCGTGTATGTAGTCGATCTCGCCGAAGTGCGTAAACAAAGCTATATGTATATGTATACTGGGCGAAAAGACGTTTTCAATTGATGTTGTAAGGTGTTAGGAAACTGCATTTGCTCTGAAACACACGTGGTATAAAGGTCATCTAGAACTGTGACCCCTATATGGGATATTGGTCAGATCCTCTGTTGAACGGAGTGGTATATAAGGATCTGTGTTTTAATTCAAATTGGTGTGTCTCGGCCCATGGGACAGAGAGCTTTCTTTCACAAGGGCAAACGCTCAACACAATGCCAAAGAAAGGATAGTCAGTTTAGGAAGAAGAAAAAAAAGATAAGAGCCATAAATTAAGTCGCTTTTTACTGATAGGGGCAAGCAGGTACAATTCTAAACGCCCTACCTGTAGCGGCATCAAGAGCAATTTAAAAAGAAAATTTCGTTTCTTTTATATCTATCAAATGATGCTTAACTAACAGTGTAAAAGAGACCAAAACAAACACAAATAGCACATGACAAGATTAATGCGCGTAAACGCGGACTATAATACAACAATTGTACGGCTACTTTGAATGTTAGAATGTTCTATATACTTACGCTACCCATAACTCCCTGCGACACCACTTTCAAGTTGTGTCAATTATGTCGTGTTGTCCACTCCGAGTTAATCTAGAGCCAATTAACCTACGTAATCAACGCTAAATTGTTCTTTTGTCTTGTGATTTGCAAAACGTTCGTCGATTTTCACTTGTAAAGTTTCATGTGAAGTGCGTGGTAATGTGTTTTGATTCCTTGTAATAGAGATGCTCCTTATTCTTATTATTGTATTCCCATTTTCTTAAATAATTTAAACTAAAAAATTGTTTCTTTCATATCTGCAACGGAATCATATAAATACCATATAAACATTAATGCGCCTAACCACGGACTACTTGCAACAGTGACACGCTGCAGGGCCTATAAATGTATTACATACTAAAGCTTAAACTATTACCCCCCTAGATCTACTATCCATGACGGCTTGCCATGACTCGTTTTCGTCCCACGTGGTTAATCTGTAGAACAATGACTTTACATTATCAACGTTTAAATTGTTTTTTTTGTGTCTTGTGATTGGCATAAATATTGTCGTTTTTAGTACATGTGACACCCCATTCCATTATGTTGTTAGGCAATATTTGAGCGGAGGATTTATTTTCACGCGTCACTCACTTGGAAAGCTGTTTACATAAAATTAATGTGAGTGATTTTCATATGAAATTCATGGAATTGATTCTCGTTGAAATTGGCTTTGTTTGTCTTAGGTCTCGCGTAATCACGTGTTTTTTGTTCATATGAAGAAATGTTGCCTGTGTCATACGCCATCGAATGAACTGGACATCAGGCTACGCGTAATATGAAGAAATGTTGCCTGTGTCATACGTCATCGAATGAACTGGACATCAGGCTACGCGTAATATGAAAAAATGTTGCCTGTGTCATACTTTTTAAGTTCAACTTATATTGGTATTCATCGAATGAATTGGATATCAGGCTACGCGTAAGCTCATGAACAGCTGGTACTCATGTTCTCACGTTCCTATTTCTATTAGCCCTCCCTACTCGATATTAATGTCAATGCAGCCTTACTTTTAGTAAACTTTGACCCCTCCTCAGTGAGGTAATGTGAGACCCCAAGGTCATATAATTCACAATTTTATAAAACAACCTTAAGACCTTTACATCTAAAAATTATTTGATTCTACTATACCAGAATTTTAGAAGATTTTTTGAAATTTTAGCCTACGCCCCTCTGCCACCAGGCGGGTCGGCCAGGACCAATGTGATATGATGTTAAAATGCTATCTCAGGCTAATAACTCTAACCAAGTTTGACTCATTACTTAATGAAAATTAATATAAAAAATGCTTCATTAATGTTCTTTTCCTATATAAACTAAAGTAAACTTGACCCCCTCCCCAAGGGGAAACGTGACGATCCCAGGGTCATATAATTTACATTTTTATAAACAAACTTTAAGATCTTTCATCTATCAAAGTGTATTTGATTAAACCATTTCCAGAATTTTAAAAGAATATTTTTGAAGTTTTAGCCTAGCCTTTGACCTTTTTTGCCCCGCCCCTCTGCCCCCAGGCGGGATGGCCTGCTACAGATATGGATATGATATTAAAAGCTATCTCAGACAGCCTAATAATTCTAACAAAGTTGCACTCGGATTTCCAATGTAAAAATTGATGCAAAACAATGAGGCTTCATAAAAGACTGTTTTTCCCTATTATTAAAACTATAGTTAAACTTGACCCCCTCCCCACCCCAGCCTAGGGGAACGTAGACCCCTAGCGTTTCATAATTTATTCACAATTTTTGTAAAGGACCTTATTATTAACTAACGTCCTATTAACAGCTATGGTCATGTATGGACGGCCTCCCATGTATGTTGTGTGTTGCGTGTATGTTGTGCGAGGTGCGAGTTTTGGGAGACTGCGATATATTAATGTTGTGTCTTCTTGTTTAGTGGAACTGTTGCTGTTTTAATAGTGCTATATCACTGAATCATGCCGCCGAAGACACCAAGCAACACACCCCACCCAGTCACATTACACTGACAACGGGCGAACCAGTCGTTCCCTCCCTTTATTCTGAGCGCTAAGCAGGAGGAAAAACGACCTCTTTTTAAGACTATGGTCCGTCTCGGCCGGGGGACAGAACCCAGAGCCAACCTCACAAGGGCGAACGAGGTGAGGTAAAAGACAAACAAAAAGGAAATATATTGTTATTGCTAGTGTTTTTAAATGCGCTCGGAGAGAAAGAGGGCGATAATGTAAATACGTTCATTACCGTATGATGATAAAACCTTTTCTGTTCAAAAGCTTTTGATTATGTTCACCCATAAATTAATCACGTTTCATTTTACCGGATTATGGTTTTGAATTACTGACGTTTTAATGGAACGCTACAAAACATTAGATATGTAATGTAAGTAATGAAACCGAGGTGACGTAACTCTAATGAATCAGCAAGATAGGTATTTATGCTTTTCCTAGTAGATTTTAATATCTTAAATATAATATGGAGGCTATTTTCGGCCATGCCACACATTTAAGATCGAGGTTACTTGCATGACTCACTTACGCTTGACGCAATATTGTGTTTTTTATTGCCTATCATCTATCTTCGCTTGGCATATTTCTTGCTCCAAATTCGTGATTTCTTATCTCATTGAGTTAGTATCTGCACCACATACAATATTAGTAATTTCTCTTCAATTTTAAAATCCGCAAATCTAATATTGGCCATTCTCGCTCTTCACTTGCTGGGGTCGCCAAAGGGAGAGGTTTAGTTTGGTTCAACCCCAAAACATGCACCGCACACGATATTCACGCAACACGTCGCATACATGTACATGGGAGGCCGCCGTCCTTTCATGACCCTGGCTGTTCATAAGACGTTAATGTAATTAAACAACAAACAAAAAAATGGATGATGAATATTTTGTCTTTTTTTTCCATGAAATCATTTGAGATCATGAAGAAGGGAAACCACAACATAATATTCACGATGGTTAAAACTATGGCGAACCCAAAAAAACATCAAATTTTGTTTTCGTGTCACTTTCAAAGTATTCAAAATTGAGAAATATTCCGTCAGTTCTCTCTGAAAACAAAAATGTATTTCAAAACTTCAACTCTCAAAACTAAATATTATAGGTAGTTATATTTATGGTAACCGTTGAAATACGTTTAACAAGTCAAAAGACCCCAGGAGCCTGTGAAAGTTGTCCAGTAGAGGTGTATGACCGGGTTCCCTTTTACATTCAAAACTGTATTAAAATCAAGTTGTATGTCATCAAACTATATTAGTTTCTCAAGAGTCAAAATAACTAAATATTATGAACACAAATGTTTAGGTAAAATATAGCAATTAAAATTTGGGCTACATTTCAAAGGCAAAATATTTCAAAATTTTGGTGTTTTTTCTGGCGATGTCAATTATTAACAAATATGATTCACCCACATCCAATTTGGGTGCAGCAAACATATTTTCTAAAGATTTAGCGCATTACCAAAAAGGTTCTTTTTCAGAAACCTATGGTCTTACTCTAAGGTCTAAAAAGTAGTTTTACAAAAAGTGATTCATGGGTATTGGAAATGAGTGAAAAGGAGTCGAATTAACTGCCATTTCAAACAACATCCCTCTCAACCTTTAGGTATGGTTGACCAAAATACCTTTCATAATGACTCAGTAATATAGCAATAGGCAAGAGTTTCCGCTATTGCAATGAGACACAACACAAATAATGTTCGTATACACAACAGGACATGCCGTTCTTAAGGACATTAGTATTAATAACACGTTTAACTGATAAGCAACACCAATTTAAAATCAGGATGTCAACTATTCAGATGTCTGCTTACTAGATTTATCCAGTCAAGGACAAAAGTAACGACAAGATAAAAATCGCTGAAAAACAACTCAAGACATGTATATATGCTAGCTATGTCTTAATTATAATATGAATTAAGGCAAACCATTGCAAGAGCGCAGCTTATACATGTAAAAAGTTGCATATATATTATATGGTAATACTGTATTCTTACATGTATCTTCATACTGTTTACGTTTAGATCTGAATAAAAATTTACATGGATACATTTAGTGTAGTTTACGTACGATATACATGTACATTGATATATATGTACAATGTACACGTTATTTACATATTGGTCGTTTTCTCAATTTTCAGCATTTCATATAGAAGTTGGTCTGGGAATAGATATGTGTTTCTCGTTAATCGCTTCTTGTAACTTGTTTATGTTACCAATAATAAAGAATTCTAACAGCAGAGGAGGAAATGTAGCGGCCAGACTGGGATTCGAACCCGGGACCTCCGCACACTAGCCAAATGCTCTACCACTGAGCTACCTGGTCACCGATGATCGACCCAGTCCAATCCAATAAACACCTCACTCCTTTTTCAAAGTCTTCGCCCCCGACGACACACGAGACCGTTATACCACCACCGCGGGTATTTTAGTTGGACGCCAATTTTGTAACAGGAGAGAAAGAAATGTAGAGCCCAGACTGGGATTTGAACCTGGGACCTCCGAACACTAGGCGAATCCTCTTCCGCTGAGCTACCTGGTCACCGATAATCGACACACTCCAATCCCGCTACAGAATAATTTGAAATACCCTTTTATTCAACAAAAAAAAAAAATAAAAAAAAATAAAATAAACATCATAAAATGTATGTTTTATCAGAAATATATATGTTTCTCGGTTTTGTTTAATGCTTTTTAACATATACATGCAGGCATGTGAGTGATGGTATTTTTGATATTGCAAAAAATTGTAGAAAGGTTTGTCTCTTTGTTTATTTGGATATGTCTCTTTTATTTATAACATATGCTTCTGATAACAGACGTGCAGTGTATTAAAAGCGTCAATATGTTCCTACTTCATAATTAATTTCACTGTCGCAATTTATAAAATTATATAGCATAAGTTACCTATAGTAAAATGTTACTGAAAACTTCAATTAATTATTGTTTTCGAAATCTTTAACTATTTTGATGTTCACACCGCATTTAAAAACTGTTTCTGAAAAACGAATACACATTGAATTTTTTTTTTGAAAATTAGTCAAACATGCATGAAATATATAGGCTATATAGTAAATTATGACATTTCTTCCTTCAACATACAATAACATTTAGATTTTTAACAAGCGCAGGCCTTATTTACAGCTTTAAGTGTTGGCTTTGCTGATATAGTCTAGTTACATTGTACTGTCACGTTTACAAACTGATCATTAGTGTAAAATGCTACACAGATAATTATCGTAATAACGGCTTAGTTATTTTCCGTGTACATAAACAGGATGCTAGAAAATATATACGCGGAAATACATGCCATATTATTTTGCGTCGTTTCAAGACGTACCGCATGACGTCACCAATTACGGAAAATGTAAACGGTTCCCGTTTACAGTGATATTCAGAATATCCCTGTGGCGAGAAAATGAATTATGGTGTTGGTGACACTCGATGGGTTGCGCTCTTTTACTTAATACTCTTTGCTTGGTTTTTAACCAGGTAAGAATCTCGCAATAAGCGAAATATATCAGGATTCCAGTTCGGTTTTGGTGTTTATACTTCCGGCCTTTTGAAAGACGACAGCAAATTTGCAAACCACTTCAATTTCAACTCTATTACACGCATTCAAACAACAATATTTCCAGGTAAACGCTCACTTGAATTCAAATGTTTTTAGCGTTCAAACGCATGCCTGTCATTCCGTACGGGGCTTGGACGAAGGTTTTTCAGAGCATAGTATTTCAACGTTACCACGACTACATTTGTTTACATACACATGTTACAGAGCTGCGCTCTAAATAACTTTGGAACAGAAACGTAATGAAGACAAAGTCAAAGCTGGGCGTGATACAATTACTGTTTTAAATTATTTTATTCTACAAATCGCAGGTGATCTTCCTGTAGGCAGAATCGATGCGCTCCTGAGGGCTATCAATCAGCCGAGTTACTCTTGGCTGCGACACAACTGTGTGTTGGTATATAGCATCCCAGTAAATCAAACAATCACCTAGCGTTCTAAGGTGTAGATATATATGATTATGCCCGCGGTTGATGTATCGTTTTCAACACATCTATATGTACTGACAACTGTTTGTTTAGTAACCCGTATCACTAATCTATCAATGCAAATGTTTAAGGTATGTTAGTACGAACGAAATCATTAATGACTTTCGCATATTGTTTGTGTTATTCGTCAATAAATAATAAATGTTTTGTAAAGAGCAAAGCAGATCTATACAGTCCAATAATTATTCAAAACAGATCAACAATAATTGTCTTAATACTTGAATACAAACATTAAACTTTATAATAAGATCGCTGATTACTTGTTTATTTGTTTGTTTGATTAATTAACGTCCTATTAACAGCTATGGTCATGTAAGGACGGACTTCCATGTATGCTGTGTGTTACGTGTATGTTTAGCGAGGTGCGTGTTTTGAGAGACTGCGGTATATTCATGTTGTGTCTTCTTGTATAGTGGAACTGTTGCCCTTTTACAGTGATATATCACTGAAGCATGCCACCGAAGACATCAAGAAACAATTCCCACCGGGTCACATTATACTGATAAAGGGCGAACCAGTCGTCCCACTCCCTGTATGGTGAGCTCTAAGCAGGAGCAGAAACTATCACTTTTATAAACTTTGGTGTGTCTCGGCCAAGGGACAGAACCCAGAGCCTTCCTCACAGGGGTGAACGCTCAACTCAAGGCCTTTTACTATCATGTAATAGGGGTAGCAGGTACAAATCTAATGCCCTACCTGCAGGGCCAATGCTTTAAAACAGTGAAATTCCCAAATTCCGGTGAAATCATAATTTATTTCAAATAACCATTAATGATTCATAACAGCTCAAAATCAAGCACACCACCATATTGTTTATATTACATTTATCTTACAATAAGATCTTTAACTCTGGTAGGAATTGTTATTTCAAAAGTTAGTCATCAGAATATGTTGACTTTTCACCAGAGCAGATCCTCAAACGTATACGAGGCATAAACCGATAGTCCGGGGGCTTAAGGCTGGTTTTTGGCCGAATCGTGCACATTGTGATACAAGTATGAAATTTGGCACACAGTTACTATGGCCCATTCCAAATATTTTTAGACCGAGACCCCAAAGAGATTTCAGCTGTGGCGCCATGACGGCCATTTTTCAAAATGGCCGCCATGAAAATTTTCAAATTCAAATATCTTTGCAATAAAAGCCTAATTTTTAATTCTCTGTCTATGTTTTGGGGGTCAGGGCATACAATAATGGCATTATATAGGAAATATATTATTGTCGGCCATCTTGCTTTTCAATATGGCGGTCATTTTGGCGGGAAAATCCAATATGCTTGATTTTTGGCGGGAAAATCAATCATTTTCTATATTGAAATTTTATTGGCTGTATATTATGGAAAATAAATGAGGCGGAAACATTTTTTTGTGTTTGTACTCATAATTTTGTATAGGATTATCTATACAAATAGGAAAAGATAAATGCATTGGTAGCAAAATAATGGTAATTTATCTGGACAGTTTTCTCAAAGCTTCCCATTTGAAGAAAACTGCTAGAGCCCATCAGATAACTGCATTTGCACTCTTCAAACTTCGCCAAGACGCCTACAACACTAATGTCGGTACTGACGTATCCCTTGAGGATTGGTCCAATGAACGAAGAGCAGTCAGCACTCAATTCAGGTTCTGGGAATTGATTTTGTGCACTGAACTTAACATCATGGCATGGGATAGAGCCATTCATGAAGGTAACTTCAATTTGTATGTTGAGAGCCTGTCAGCACTTCAGTGGATTTTCCATGCTCTGGACCACTTCCACTATGCGAAAGCAGTAGCAGTTCATCTACGAGATATGCTGACACTGCAGACCAGACCCAGCTATCTATACAGAGTTAACCAAAGGCAACTTCACTGTGAACAGATCGTGTCGTCCTTTTTCCAGAATGAGAGTCATGAACAGAACAACGCTTGCGTGAAAGAGGAAGGCGGAGCTGTTGGTCTAACTGAAAAACCAACTGCTCTTTTAAGGTTGATGGTCGCAAGTCCGGAGATGGCTCGGGTTATGACAGAGTTCATGGATACACTTGACTCCACATGCGCAGATGTAGCACCGAATCGACATCATGAAGATACTCCAGGTACCGTTGTTTTTATTTGATGCCATACTATTGTAGTGAACTCCTAATTATTTAAACAGTGTATTTTTATTTAAAACAATCAGTTGATATTTTTCAATCTGATAACAGCCCATACAAAATAAATCAATTTGTAATACATGTACATGATGGTAGATTGTACTGACATTTAATTTTCCATATTTCCTTTTTCCAGGTGTTCAGGATACTTTTCTTCGTCATGTAAGCTGCCTGGTAAGCACGATTCCAGACATGGGCAATCCATTTGCACCAGTGGAGATCTTATTGTCCTTGACACCATAGTGATTGCTGATTCCACCATTGTCGAGTCCATCATCAAGATTAAGTTTGTAGGACAAGAACGATGTGACCGTTTCTTTGAAGACCGCCTCTTACACAGAACTACACCCATCCATGCCCCCATAACAAAAGCAAAACGTCCTCTCTTTCGAAAAAAATGCTCCTAAAGAGAAATCTAGAGATAAAAAAAGCTGAAGTCACTAAAACGCGATCGCACATTGTTTTCTACGCTGTACG
>SAYR01052160.1:632422-654115 GCA_004382745.1 Argopecten irradians irradians
CAGGCCGCCTTGCTTATTATTGATATTAAGATCGCCTCACTTTTTGCCTTGAGTTTTGGGCCTTCGCCCCTGTGAGGAAGGCTACTGGTTCCTGTCCCCTTCGCCGAGAGACAGCAAAGCTATAAAAGTGGTAGTTCTGCCTCCTGCTTAGCGCCTCAGTCCATACAGGGAGTAGGAACGACTGGTTTCGCGGCCGTTATCAGATAAATGCCACTTGGTTGTTAACAGGACGTTAATTAATCAAACAAACAATTTTAACAATAACACAAACTTTAAAAAAAACAAGAAAGTTATTTTTGTTGTCATACATGATTTTAATTGACTTTTGATATTTATACAGTAAAAATAGAATCCATTAACTTCATGTTTATTTTCGGTATCTTTATCTAAATAATATATTTATGACATTTTTAAACCACGCAGGCATTACATACACTGCACATTGCATACGTTGGTTGAATTGCGGTTGGATATAAACGTCCTTTAAATATTAATAATCCCTGAAATAGTGATCCCCACTCTTTTTCTCTCAATACCTACATTTGTAATACTGGCTGGTCCAGGGTAATACATTCATGTGCATGAGGCTGTAATGCATGGTAGCTATGCAATAAAGCCTAATGACGTCACAGAGTCAACAAATTATTATTTTCTAAGTACAATTTTAAAATTTTTTTTTTCGAAACTAGTCATGGATTTACATAAAATCTTACAAACAACACGGATTCGCGGTTGAAAATATCATGCAATATTCATTGTATGGAGAACTGACTTGCAGTCACGTTTTTTCGGAATTATTTCAAAATGGCCGGAAAATCATAGTTGTAAAATTTGAGAAACAAAGAAGGCCAAAGTAGCCTTGACGGTTCACCTTGATACAGAAAGATTTGTGGTTTGGTTTGTTTTTATTTTTTACGTCCTATTAACAGCCAGGGTCATGTAAGGATGGTGCCAGGTTTTTGTTGGTGAGGAAAGCCGGAGTACCCGGGAGAAAAACCACCGGCCAACGGATCTAGTACCTGGCAACTGCCCCACATGGGATTCGAACCCGCTTCCCAGAGGTGGAGGGCTTGTTGGGTAATATGTCGGGACATCTTAACCACTCGGCGCACCGAGCGCCGCCGATACAGAGAAGAGCATTGAAAGTTTTGGTTCAAATCTATAAAAAGTATTTACATTTATTAACAATAAGCTTTAGACCTGAACTTCGTATTGTTAATTTTGTTTTTCATTTTGATAGTTAGTGTATCGTGTTACAAACCTTAATGCTTATAATTTCGATTTGCTTTGGCAACGTTTGAAACAAACAAAACCTAACTAGAAGTTTAGTCAGTGTAAGTGGATTATATAAATTTCACTTTTTTAATCTATTAAGATTATGTTCCATCAAAACCGTGAATTCAGAAGAAAATTTTGAAAAGTTAGCTATGTGACCCCTTTTGCGCCGCCCCTCTGGCCCCTTGGTCGGCCAGGAACCAATATGGATATGATTGTTAAAATGCTTTCTCAGGCTTAAATAATTCTAACCCAGTTTGATAATTTCCTATGAAAAATAGACTATTAATGTTCATAAATGTGTTTTGCCTATATAAACTATTAGTAAACTTGACACCCCTTCTCAAGGGGAAACGCTAGACCACATGGGTTTATATAATTCACAATTTTTTTGTAAAATACCTTAAGACCTCCCATCTATCAAGAGTGTTTTGATTTTACCAGTTGCCCGAATTTTCGAAGAAGAATTTTTGAACTTTAGCCTAATTTTGACCCATATTGGCCCCGCCCCTACAGGCGCCCCTCAGGTTAGTCCATGGAAAATTTGGTTAATAGGATTCAATGGCCAATATCATAGGGAATATTCTTGACAAAATTTGAGCTAAATTCCTATTAATAAATGACCAAATAATGCTCCAAAAATGGCGTTTTCCCTGTTATAAACTATTGTTAAACCTTACCCCCACCCCAGGGGGAAACCTGAGACCCTTGGGTCATATAATTCACAATTTTTGCCAGAAGGACATGAGACCTTTCTATCTATCAAGAGTATCTGATTCTGACCAATCGGTGAGTGGAGACGAATATTTGAAAATTTAGCCAAGTTTACGCCCTTTGTCCCCTTCCCACAGCCTAGGAGTGGGGGGTCATACAACTCCAAATTTTTATTGGCCTTATGCCTTAGATGGTTTTGTGCAACTTTCATTGAAATTTCTTCAGTGGTTTTGAGAGAAGTCGAAAATGTAAATTGTTTACGGACACACGATGACAAAAGGCGATAAGATTAGGTCATTGACCTACTTGTAATAAAAACGTCGAGGTATGAGAGAAAAATATTCTTTAATAACGCGGATATGAATGATAGGATATTCTACCCTCGGGATAACAAAATGTTTGGCCTAAAACCCTCGCAAGCCTCGGGCTTTACAACATTTGTGACCCACAGGGTAAAAATCCCTAATCCTTCATACCCACATATGAAAGAGTCTTATAAAATAGTGCTATCCAGACTGGAAGTATGACTGCCAAGATGCCGCAATTAACCCACCCCGACGCCGAAATGTATAACTATCAAGGGAATATTAGGTCATTCTTATGCTGAGCGCTATGGTGGAGCTGCCTTAAATGATCTTAATTACATTTCTATAATTCATAATATGCTTCGTCGGTCGTCGTGCGTCATCCACCAAACGTCATTATTCAAACGACATCTTTGCAATAAACAGAAGGCACAGGTTACTAATATTGTGCCTGCAGCACACTGGTATGAAGGCCTACCGAAATTGTTCACATAATGACCTTGACCTTATTCAAGGCACAGGCGTCCATAAACGCCCAATTTTCTTATATTAGGCTTGTGACATGAGGTCATAAAAAGGCTATCAAGTTTGTTCAAATGCATGACCCTGACCTACTTTTAAGGCCACAGTCTTCAAATTAATCATCTACTGAACAAAGTTGTTTTTTGTTTACATTGCCTGAGTGAAATTAAAAAGGTGAGCATACTACATGTATGTTTTATTATGTCGACAGTCAGATGACCATATACTTTAGTGATATAGCACTATAAAAAGGGCAAAAGTTCTACTATACAAGAAGACACAACACGAACATACCACAGTCTCACAAAACACGCACCTCGCACTTCACTCGCGCTACACTCCGCATAAATGGGAAACCGTTATTACATGACCTAAGCTGATAATAGGACGTTAATTAATCAAACAAACAACCAGATGACCGTACAAGTTCATGGGCCTCTTGTTGTAGAAACCGGTGAGTCAACCAAAAGAGCTCTGCTTAGTACCAAAAAATGAGGCATTATCAAGGGTGACGTTAGGAAAATTAAAAAGAGAACAGACAATTCAGTCGGCTTAACGACCTTGTAATCGGGGCACAGGTGCTATTTTAACGCCCTACCTACAAGAGAAGCCATCGTGAATTGGCCTTAGCTTTAATAGGGCTTTAAGCTAACCAACAATGGCTATGAGGCGCGACATGGTAAACAAGTATCTTCATGTATTAAAACAACGATGTATTGCAGGTACTAGTCCCTGTATAATAATTAAAATAAAAGAAATTCAAGAAAAAATTCTTTTAAAAAATTAAATACAAATAAAAAAGAATGTTTTCGTGTTGGCATTTTAAAAATTGATAATAATACCCACTAAGATGAAAGTATTGAGACCATAAACTGTCAAGTGATAGCGAAATGGCCTGATTTAAATGTCCATATATTTTTCCAAATGTCTCCGCTCAAACATTTAGCTGACGATAACAACTGTCTGGGTGGATGTTTGAGTTTTGGCTATAAAAAGTTTAATATGGTAATGTCCTATTTACAGCTGACGTTAATGTACACTTTAGTTTATTGGAAATTTATTGTCAAAAATATTTGGGTTTTTTATGAAGAAGAATAAAACTCATTTTTATTTTTTTTTTTATTTTTTTGTTTGTTCAAGATCTTCCTGTTTGGTTTCAGTCTTGTTGAAGTCTTGTTTCAACATTAATTAAAGATAGTTTGTGATTTTGAAAAATAAAGTTGTAGCATGCTGCCATATGGAAAATAAGTTGGACTTCTCTTGCATCAGGGCCGTCGCTGATTACGAACCATTTCACCTACCGTCCATCAAAGGGAACACATTTTTTTAAAATTTATTCTTATTTTAATTTGAATTTAAAGATTAAGAAAATTGTTGTCTGAATTCAAGTGACTTCCTTTCGTCATTACATTTGACGCACAGCTTGAAGCTAAACATTATCTTGGGCTAGTTCATTCGGATCAGGTCAAGTGCAAGTTACGGTTTTAGCTTTTACACACCTCAGAATGCTAGATCACTTTGTAATGAATATTAGTTGATTTTTGTCATTAACGCATTTTTTCAGTCTTTCGTTGCCTGTATACACGAACAATGAGTTGCATTTTTTTAGTGTTTATGTTCTTTGAGACTGTTATTTAATCATTTTGTGTCTCCTTGTGCTACTGAAGCTATTGCCATTATTTATGTATCGTTATCTCAAATTGTCATGCCAACAAAGACACTGCGACACACTCTACACGACTACCCGACTACAGTATACGTTGTAAATCTACTGATATCTACTGGTAACGGAAAAAGCGGTAACCCCACTTTCTTTACACTATGCAGAAACTGAACCACTTTCATAGATTTTTTCTACTCATTGTTGTATCTATGATGTTCACGACAAATATGATGTTTTCCTGACAGAGATACGTTATGAGGATTAACCGTACATACCTGTTACCTCTTTTTTTAATTTTCACAACACATCCATGCATTTTTCCCTCACATATATGCATGAAATATTGGTAGAGGCCGCCAACGTTTGTGCCCCTTTGGTAGACCTACAGTATAAACCATGATCCCCGGCACAGCTAGGAGCCTTTCACTCATCACGCTCAAAGCCTGCATAGTTTTTTTTTCATTCTGCTATACCACCCAAGAGGAATTTTGCACACTATCAAATAAATCAAAGGCAAATGTTAACCATCAAATCCTTTTTTATTCGTACATTCATAGCGATTGGTGGTTGTCAGATGGGCTTCACATCCTATTAATACCAAAATTGAGAATGCGCGATCTTATAGTATCTTCCTAGATGACGTTATCCCTAACGTTTTCCTTTGACACCATCTCCAGTTGGCTTACAATTGAGCGCTACCCGTGAAGAAGAAATTTAGAGTTCTGTCCCCTGAGCGAGACACAACATAAGTTCATATATTTGTAAATTTCACTCCTACTTATCATGCACCATAATAAAGTGCCCGTTATAAGTATAATGTGATCGGGTGTAGTGTGTTGTTTGGTATGTTTTGCCGACATTCACCCACATAACACATTGCACACGTGGTATGCTGCCATTCATTGACAAAGCCTATTTTAATGTTTAATCCCGAATCACTTAACCAATATTTCACATGCTGTATTCCGCACACTATTAAATGGAAATCATTTTCCCCTAAATCTTCATAATTGACCATTCAATTCGTTGAGTGAAATTAGTTAGTTTGTTAAACATTGCCCCACCTCTGACAAATGGTATTTTTTTCACTATAAAAAACAGGAGCAGACGATTTAGTATTTTTCTTCAGTTACAAAAGTTACTTTACACCATTACCATCATTGAAAAGTTAAAGCTTCTAATTTTACTTCAAGTTAAAAATATGAAAAATAATTAATTGCATCCCGAAAAAATTCCGTGACACTATATCCTATATGGAATGAAGTACTGAATTGCGCATGCACCAAAAGGCGAAATAAATTATTTTATACCATTTTTTTGTTAATTAGGCATATGTATACACGATTAAACACCAATTATTGTTTCAAATGATTAATATCATTTATGCTCTGTCGGCGGTGGAGCATCTTAAAATTATAGGCAGATTAGCGCTCGCCAACGGCAGGAGTTGGTTTAACCATTGCGACTATACGTCCAATAAATAAGTCTAGAACAACTCCCCGGTATTCAATGTGTTCCGGCAGTATGTTCTTGTTGTGTCTGTTTGTAGATGTAGCCTTCCTGTAGTCCTCTTACCGTAAACAATAGGTAGGTGAATAATGTATTGTTACATAGGCGCAGGTATACTCAATCTGATTTAAATACAGATCCTTATTATCACTACGTTTGATATGAGGATCTGACATCATCCCATTAGGGATCACGTCAGGATGACCTTTGGAAATGGCGCAATCAAATTGGCACTGTCAGAATCTTGACTGGGACGAACTAGTTTGAAAAAGCTGTCCGAATTATATTCGTGCACGTAGCCATCTCGCCCAAAGTGCATAACAATGCCTAAATGTACATTGATTACTGGGCGACAAATAGCGTTATCAATTGACGTAGAAATGTGTAGAAAATGTATCTGATCTGGAGTACACGTGGTTAAAAGGTCATCGAACGTGACCTCATATGGGATATTGTCAGATCCTATATTGAACGGAGTGGTTATATAAGGATATGTATTTTAATTCATATTGAGGTTATACTATACCAATTGTAACTCTTTTTCAAAGTGTAAAACAAATATTGAAGAAAATTCCTGTCGAAATACTTATCAATGCATTAGTTCTGGAGGCTTAGGGGAAAAATCGTGCACATTGTGATCCAAGCATCAAATTTGGCACACTGTTACTATATCCCATCTCAAATATTTTCCAACCGAGACCCCAACAGAATTTCACCAATGGCGGCATGGCGGCCATTTTCCAAGATGGCCGCCATGAAAATTTTCAAATTCAAATATCTTGTAAAGTAATTGTAATAGAAGCCTTAATTTTTAATTCTCTGCCTATGTTTTGGGGGTCAGGGCATACAATCATGGCATTATTTAGGAAATATATTATTGGTCGGCCATCTTGCTTTTCAATATGGCGGTTATTTTGGCGTGGAAAATCCAATATGCTTGTATTTTAATTGGGAAAATCAATCATTTTCTATATTTGAAATTTATTGCTGTATATTATGGAAAATAAATGAGACAGAAACATGTTTTTGTGTTTGTACTCATAATTAGTATTATGATTATCTATACAAATTTGTTTGTTTTGTTGTTTGATTAATTAACGTCCTATTAACAGCTATGGTCATGTAAGGACGGCCTCCCATGTATGCAGTGGCTTGTGTGTATGTTGTGGGAGGTGCATGTTTTGGAGACTTGCGGTATATTTCGTGTTATGTCTACTTGTATTAATGGAACTGTTGCCCTTCTTTATAGTGCTATATCACTGAAGCATGTCGCCGAAGACACCAAGCAACATACCCCAAACGGTCACATTATACTGACAACGGGCAAACCAGTCGTCCCACTCCCGTTATTGCTGACGCGCTAAGCATAACGGGAGTGGAGTAAAGCAATTGTTAAACAAATTGATTGCGTTTCCTTTCATTATATGGTATGTTGATATATTTGAAGGAGAGCTTAACGAACCACATAATGTAAATAGACATTAAAACAAAAGATTATTGTTCTCTTTATACTGACCACACACCGATAATTAGAAGTTCATTGTATATGTGGACGGCCCTGCAGGTAGGGCGTTTAGAATTGTGCCTGCTGCCCCCTATTGCATGATCGTAAAAAGGCGACTAAATTTAGGATCTTATCTTTTCTCTTCTTTCCCTAATTGACTTTATCTTTCCTAATGCCCTACCTTGGCACCGCCTCACTTTTGCCTTGAGTTTGAGCGTTCGCCCCCAGTGAGGAAGGCTCTGGGTTCTGTCCCCTGCGCCGAGACACACCAAAGTCTATAAAAGTGGTAGTTTCTGTTCCTGCTCAGCGTTCAGCACACAGGAGTGGGACGACTGGTTTCGCCCCTTTCAGTATAATGTGACCGGGTGGGGTGTGTGTGCTTGGTGTCTTCGGCGGCATGCTTCAGTGATATAGCCACTATAAAAAGGGCAACAGTTCCACTATATCAAGAAGACACAACACGAACATACCGCAGTCTCCCAGTACACTACACCTCGCACAACATACACGCAACAACACCGGCATACATTGGAGGCCGTCCTTACATGACCATAGCTGTTAATAGGACGTTAATAAATCAAACAAACAAGTATATATGATTATGAAACACATCCACCACACTTGCAAAGCGTTGTGCAAGGTAAATCCGCTTTCCTGTATTTACACTGCCTCTTACAGCCTTTGCTGCAGCCATATTTGTAAACAACACGACATGCTTCACCAGCAGGTGGAATAGTCATCCATTTGATTTCCCCATTGTGCCGTTGAGGTTTCCAAATCCATCCATAGCCGCAGGCCTTGGCAACCTGTGGTGCTTTCAGCGTTGCTTGACCCCATACATGACCTGCCATATACCTGACTCTTAATAGATGCTGGATAAGAGCGTCTTGTGTTGGGGGAGTATTTTCAATTTCTCTACCTTTCTGTGTGAACAATGACTGTCTTGCTCCATTCACAGTAGTCTCGGGGCTCCCTCGATCATACATGATCACACCAATCTCTCAACTGTAGGTAAAGCAGCCATTACATTCTGCCTCAGATGGTTGCTGAACTAGAGTGCACAAAGCATGAGTAGCGTCCTCAAAGGCATTCCAAGCGCACCAGGGCTGTTTGTTTACCTCTACCCGGCAAATGAAGATGTTAACATCACATTCCTTGTCAATGTATGAAAATGCAGCAAGAGCTCTGGCCCTGTCTGTTCCAAGTTGATTGAGCCATGGCCGTTATGTCTAGATAGCGCGAATGTTCTACCTGCACCAAATGCCACACACATGCATTCACCAGCCGAATCTTCTGAACAAGACTTATGCCAATTACCACTACATCTGGGTCAACTGTTCTCAAAAGATCTTCCTTATGCTCTGTCGAACCCCATCGGAAGCGTGTACAAACATCCTTGTGTCAGCCGCTTCATGTGTACAGTTCATCACACCAGCAACATCACATGGTGCCGAGGACAACACTTTGTCATCACGAGTAATGATGACGATTCCTGGGAACGTTTCATGTACAACTTGATTAGCAATCAGATGGAATAGCTCTGATTTGTTATCATTCGTCTCACAGGAATTCCGGCCAGTTACTAGGCACCATGTTTCCCTTCAACACCGTCTCGAGATACCTTTTCCCCTCTTCTGTCGTGTACCAGCTTTCAGGCCTATCCTTTCTATATACATCAAATTACGACATCTACCCTTACTGTTTACACCCTCTTAGAAATTGATTTCGGATGTAGATAATCCAGGTTTGATCATGTTGATAATGGCAGCACCATCAAGGATAACCATTGAGCATCAAGTGGTTCGACTGTATCACGGATAACTAGTCCCTTTATGCACCCCAAGAGATCGGACTTTGTCCCCATTCGCATTGTTCCATACTCCGACAGTGAAGGTGGATATGATTGATTGACGTGACAGAAGAAGAAGTCTTTCATGTCGGTTTGGCGGGCTTGGCAGACAACGTACAGCCGTAGAAAAACAATGTGCGATCGCGTTTTAGTGACTTTCAGATTTTTTTGATCTTAGATTTCTCTTTAGGAGGCATTTTTTCGAAAGAGAGGAAGTTTTGCTTTTGTTATGGGGGCATGGTGGGGTGTAGTGTCATGTAAGCTGCCTGGTAAGCACGATTCCAGACATGGGCAATCCCTTTGCAGACACCAGTGGAGATCCTCTTGTCCTTGACACCAGCGTGATTGCTGATTCCACCATTGTCGAGTCCATCATCAAGATTAAGTTGGTAGGACAAGAACGATGTGACCGTTTCTTTGAAGACCGCCTCTTACACAGAACTACACCCATCCATGCCCCCATAACAAAAGCAAAACGTCCTCTCTTTCGAAAAAAATGCTCCTAAAGAGAAATCTAGAGATAAAAAAAGCTGAAGTCACTAAAACGCGATCGCACATTGTTTTCTACGCTGTACGTTGTCTGCCAAGCCCGCCAAACCGACATGAAATACTTCTTCTGTCACGACAATCAATCATATCTACCTTCACTGTCGGAGTATGGAGCAATGCGAATGGGGACAAAGTCCGATCTCTTGGGGTGCATAGAGGGACTAGTTGTCCGTGATACAGCCGAACCACTTAATGCTCAAATGGTTATCCTTGATGGTGCTGCCATTATCAACATGTTCAAACCCGGATTATCTACATCCGAAATCAATTTCTTAGAGGTGTAACAGTAAGGGTAGATGTCGTATTTGATGTATATAGAAAGGATAGCCTGAAAGCTGGTACACGACAGAAGAGGGGAAAAGGTACTCGGAGACGTGTTGAAGGGAAAACATGGTGCCTAGTAACTGGCCGGAATTCCTGTGAGACGATGATAACAAATCAGAGCTATTCCATCTGATTGCTAATCAAGTTGTACATGAAACGTTCCTAGGAATCGTCATCATTACTCGTGATGACAAAGTGTTGTCGTCGGCATCATGTGATGTTGCTGGTGTGATGAACTGTACACATGAGGAGGCTGACACAAGGATGTTTGTACACGCTTCCGATGGGGTTCGACAGAGCATAAGGAAGATCCTTTTGAGAACAGTTGACCCAGATGTAGTGGTAATTGGCATAAGTCTTGTTCAGAAGATCGGCTGTGAATGCATGTGTGTGGCATTTGGTGCAGGTAGAACATTCCGCTATCTAGACATAACGGCCATGGCTTTTTTTGTTTGTTTGTTTGTTTGATTTCATATGGGAACTTATTCTCGTGAAATTGGCTTTTGTCGTCTTAGGTCTCGCTCGCGCCAATCACGTAGGGGTTTATTGTTCATATGAATAAATGTTCTTAAAATGATTGTATGTGTCATTAACGTCATTCGAATGAACTTGAACAATCAGGATACGCGTAATATGGAAAGAAATGTTGCCTGTGTCATACGTATTAAGTTCAACATTATTTTGGTATTCATCGATACATGAATTGGACCATCAGGCTCGCGTAAAGTCTAACATGATGAACAGCTGGTAGTTCACGGTTTCTCACGTTCCTATTTCTATAGCCCTCCCTACATCACTAATGTCAATGCACCTGCTTTATAGTAAACTTGGATCCCCTTTCCTCAGTGCAGCCGTAGGAAAGAATGTGAGGACCCCAAGTTTTCATATAATTCACAAATTTTTATAAAAACACCTTAAGACCTTATACAACTTATAATTATTTATTCTACTATATCCAGAATTTTAGAAAGATTTTTTGAAGTTTTAGCCTAACGCCCCTCTTGCTCCCAGGGGGTGCGGCCAGGGCACCTAATGTGGATATGATTGATGTAAAAGCTATCTCAGGCTAGATGACTTACTTAACCAAGTTTGACTCATTTTCCTATGAAAATTGATCAAAAAAATGCTCCATTAATGTGTTTTCCTATATAAACTAAAGTAAACTTGACACCCTCCCCAATGGGAAACAGGAGGACCCCAGTGGTAACGTATAATTTACAATTTTTATAAACAAACTTTAAGACCCTTCTTCATCTATAAAAGTGTATTTGATTAAACCATTTCCAGATATTTTAAAAGGAACTATTCTTGAAGTTTGTAGCCTATTTGACGTTTTTTTGCCCCGCCCCTCTGGCCCCTTCGCGGTCGGCCTGGCTACCAATATGGATGATGATAGTTAAAATGCTATCTCCCAGGCTTAAATATTCTAACACAGTTTGACGGATAATTTCCAATGAAAAAATGGCAAAACTATAATGGCTTCAAAAACTGTTTTTCCCTTTATAAACTATTAGTAAACTTGACCCCCTCCTCATGAGGGGAACCGTGAGACCACAGGGTTATATAATTCACAAATTTTGTAAAATACCTTAAGACCTTATCTATGAAAGAGTGTTTGATTTACCAGTTCCGAATTTCAGAAGAGATTTTTGATTTTAGCCTAATTTGACCCCTTTTGCCCGCAAGGCCCCTGGTCAGTCACATGGAAAATTCGTAATAGGATTCAATTGGCCATCTCATAGTGAATAATTCTTGACAACATTTGACCTAAATTCCTATTACAAATGACCAAATAATGCTCAAAAAATGTATTTTCCCTATTATAACCTATAGTAAACCTTACCCCCCCCAGGGTGGAAACCTGAGACCCATAAGTCATATATTTCACAATTTTTGTCAGAGGACCTTAAGACCTTTCTAATCTATCAAGAGTATCTTGATTCTACCACATCTGTAGAGTTAGGACGAAATTTTGAAAATTTTACCAATTTTACCCCTTTTGTCCCCTGTCCACAGCCCTAGGAGGGGGTGGTGCCATATAACTCCCAAATTTTTATCTGCCTTAATGCCTTAGAAGGTTTGTGCAAAATTTCATTGAAATTCTTCAGCGGTTTTGGGAGAAAAGTCGAAAATGTAAATTGTTTACGGACATACGGTACGGACGACCGACAACGCAGGACGACGGAACAAAAGCGATTAGCAATAGGTCACTGAGACTTTGTCTCAGGTGACCTAAAATAAGGGAAATTTCGAAATTCCGGAAAATCGCAATTATATTCTCAAATAGTCATCTGTGATTCATAGTAACTCAAAATCAAGCACACCGGACCATTAAGTGATTATATTATCACAATTTTTAACTGGTTAAATGTGAATTGTATCCGAAATCTATATAGAAAAAAAGTCAGTCATCAGAAAATTGACAAGAGCAGATCCTTAAACGTTTTACGATGACATAAACTGCATTGACAGTATTTCGGACAGGATTGTGCCTGCATATATTGTTTACTTTCTGACACACGATAGGACAGTATGGGGTTATGATTATGGAATATAGATATTACCTGCATTCCGCCAAACAATAACACATACATTATTACGCCTACCTACTGTTACGTTAAGAGGGACTATAGCGTACTTTTTACAAACAGACACAGCCAAGAAACAATACAGACGCAAACACCATTGAATACCAGGTGGAGTTCTCTAGACTTATAAGGACGATAGATCCAATCCATCCATTAACCAACTGCCGAACTGCTGTCAGCGATAATCCGTCCGATTATTTTTTACCAAACTAACTCCGTTTAACTCAAAGAATTTTAGAAATGTTAATTAAGGTAATTTTACGGAAGATATGAAATTAAACATTACTGTAACAGCTTTCCATATGTGCATTGTGTTGCGTGTGTGAATGTGAAAGCAAACATACAGGAACATATTAACTTTGTTTTTTTATTTTTTTATTATTAACTAAACGTCCTATTAACAGCTATGGTCATGCTATGGACGGCCTCCCATGTATGCTTGTGTGTGCGTTGTATGTTGTGCGAGTAGTGCGAGTTTTGGGAGGACTGCGATTATTAATGTGTGTCTTCTGTTTAGTGGAACTCGTTATGCTGTTTTAATAGTGCTATTATACACTGAATCATGCCGCCGAAGACACCAAGGCAACACACCCCACCAGTTCAACATTACACCTTGACAACGGCGCGAACCAGTTCGTTCCCTCCCTTTTATTCTGAGCGCTAAGCAGGAGGAAAAACGACCTCTTTTTTAAGACTATGGTCCGTCTCTGGCCGGGGGACAGAACCAGAGCCAAACCTCACAAGGACGGGGCGAACGAGGTGAGGTAAAGACAAACAAAAAGGAAAATATATTGTTATCTGCTGTGTTTTAATATGCGCTCGGAGAGAAAGAGGGCGTAATGTAAATACGTTCATTACCGTATTGATGATAAAACCTTTTCTGTTCAAAAAGCTTTTGATTATGTTCACCCTAAATTAATCACGTTTCATTTTACCGGATTATGGTTTTGGACATTACTGAACGTTTTAATGGAACGCTACAAAACAATTAGATATGAATGTAAGTATGAAAACCGTAGGTGACGTTAACTCTAATGGAATCAGCAAGATAGGTATTTATGCTTTTCTAGTAGATTTTAATATCTTAAAGTATAATATGGAGGCTATTTCTTGGCCATGCCACACATTTTAAGATCGAGGTTACTTGCATGACTCACTTACGTGACGCAATATTGTGTTTTTTATTGCCTATCATACTATCTTCCTTGGCAATTTCTTGCTCGCAAAGTTCGTGATTTCTTATCTTCATTGAGTTAAGTATCTGCCACCACATACAATATTTAGGTAAATTTCTTCTTCATTTTTTAAAATCCGCAAATCTAATATTGGCATTCTCGCTCTTCACTTGCTGGCGGTCGCCAAAGCGAGAGGTTAGTTTGGGTTCAACCCCAAAACATGCACCGCACGACGATATTGCACGCAACACGTCCAATACATGTACATGGGAGGCCGCCGTTCCTTTCAAGACCCTGGCTATTCATAAAGACGTTAATGTAAAAAAAAAAAAAAAAAAAAAAAAAAAAATGGATGATGAATATTGTCTTTCTTATTCATGAAATCATTTGGAGATCATGAAGAAGGGAAACCACAAACATAATATTCGACGATGCCGTTAAAAAAACTAGGCGAACCCAACAAAAAACATCAAATTTTGTTTTCGTGTCCACTTTCAAAGTATTCCAAAAATTGAAGAATATTCCGTCCAGTTTCTCCTGAAAAACCGAAAAATGTATTTCAAAACTTCAACTCTCAAAACTAAATATTATAGGTAGTTATATTTATGTGTGGTGCTTGGTAGTCTTCGCGGCATGCCATTCAGTGATATAGCACTTCTAAAAAGGGCAACAGTACATTCACTAAATACAAGAAGGACACAAACATGAATATCAACCGCAGTTCTCCCAAAAACACGACCTCGCCACAACATACACGCAACACAACGCATACCACGTACAACAACACAAACAAACAATTTTATCGGTAAAACCGTTGAAATATGGTTAACAATGTCAAAAGACCCCCAGAGCCTGTGAAAGTTGGTCCAGTAGAGGTGCTAATGACCGGTGTTCCCGTTTTACATTCAAAACTGTATTTAAAATCAAGTTGGTATGTCATCAAACTATATTAGTTTTCAAGAGTCAAATATAAACTAAATATTATGAACACAATGTTGTAGGTTAAAATTATTTAGCAATTAAAATTTGGGCTACATTTTCAAAGGCCAAAATATTTCAAAATTTTGGGTGTTTTTTTACTGGCTGATGTCAATTATTAACAATATTGAGGTTCCACCCACATCCAATTTGGGCTGCAGCTTAAACCATTTTTCTAAAGATTAGCCGCATTTACCAAAGAAAGGTTCTGTTCAGAAACATATGGTCTTACTCAAAGGTCTAAAAAGTAGTTTACAAAACCGGGATTCATGGGTATTGAGAACAATGAAGTGAAAGGGGAGTCGAATTAAACTTGCATTTCCAAACAACATCCCTCTAACCTTTAGGGTGATTGTTGACGCCAAAATACCTTTTCATAATGACTCAGTAATAATAGACAATAGGCAAGAGTTTCCGCTCACTTTGCCAATGAGAACACAAACACAATAATGTTCGTATAACAACAGGACATGCCGTTCTTAAAGGACATTTAGTATTAATAACACGTTTAACTGATAAGCAACACCAATTTAAAATCAGGATGTCAACTATTTCAGGGGTCTGTTACTAGATATTAGTCCAGCTCAAGACCAAAAGTAACGACAAGATAAAAATCGCTGAAAAACAACTCGAAGACATGTATATATGCTTGAGGCTATGTCTTAATTTATAATACTGAATTTAGAGGCAAACCATTGCAAGAGCGCAGCTTATACATGTAAAAGTTGCATAAATATATTATATCGCGTGAATACTGTATTCTTACATGTATTCTTCATTACTGTTTTACGTTTTAGACCTGATTAAAAATTTACACGGATACATTTAGGTAGTTTACGGCTACCTAGTATACATGGACATTGATATATAGTGTACAATGTTAACACGTTATTTGACATATTGGTCGTTTTTCAATTTTCAAGCCAGTCATATAGAAGTTGGTCGTGGGACCATTAGATATGTGTTTCTCTAATCGCTTCTTGTAAAGCTTGTGATGTTACCAATAATTAAAGAATTCTAACAGCAGAGGAGGAATGTAGCGGACCAGACTGGGATTCGAACCCGGGACCTCCGCACACTAGCCAAATGCTCTACCGCTGGAGCGGACCTGGTCACCGGATGATCGACCCAGTCCAAATCCAAATAAACACCTCAACTCCTTTTTTTCAAAGTCCTTCGCCCCCCCGACGACACACGAGACCGTTTATTTACACCACCCGCGGGTATTTATTGACGGCCAATTTTGTAACAGGAGAGAAGACGCCAATTTATGTAACATGGGATGAGAAAGAAATGATAGAGCCCCAGACTGGATTTGAAACTGGGACCTGGCCTGAACACTAGGCGCAATTTCCTCCTTCCGCTTGAGTCTACCTGGTCACCGCATAATCGACACACTCCAATCCCGCTACAGGATAAGTTTTGAAAATCCCTTTTTATTCAACACAACAAAAAAAAAAAAAAAAAGAAAATAAAAAAAAAAAAAAAAGAAAGCCTACATCATAAAATGTATGTTATTATCAGGAAATATATATGTTTCTCGGTTTTTGTTTAATGATTTTAACATATACCATTGCAGGCATGTGAGTGTTGATGGTATTTTTGATATTGCAAAAAATTGATATAGAAAAGCGTTTGTCTCTTGTTTATTTGGAATATGTCTCTTTATTTATAAGCATAGTGCTTCTGATAACAGACGTGCAGTGTATTAAAAGCAGTCAATTATGTTTCCTACTTCATAATTAATCACCTGTCGCAAATTTATAAATATAATTAATCACCTAAAATAAATGTTCACTGAAAACTTCAATAATTATTGTTTTCGAAAATCGTTTAAACTATTTTGATGTTCACACCCGCATTTTAAAAACGTTTCTGCAAAAACGATACACACATTGAATTATTTTCTTTTGAAAATTAAGTCAAACATGACATGAAATATATAGGCTATTATAGTAAATTATGACATTTCTTTCCTTCAACCATCAAATAACATTTAGATTTTTAACAAGCGCAGGCCTGATATTTACAGCTTTAAGATGTGGGCTTTCTGATATAGTCTGATCATATGTCTGATACACGTTTCACTGATCCATTAGTGTAAAATGCTACACAGATAATTATTACATATAATAACGGCTTAGTTATTTTCCGTGTACAATAAACAGGATGCTACGAAAATATAATACGCGAGTCTGCCTTAATATATTAATACACGTTCCCGTTTCAAGACGTACCGCATGACGTCCCAATTACGAGAAAATGTAAACCGGTTCCCGTTATACAGTGATATTCAGAATATCCTTGTGCGAGAAAATGAATATGGTAGTTGGTGACACTCGATGGGTGCGCTCTTTCTTACTTTAATACTCTATTTGCTTCGTTTTTTAACCAGGTAAGAATCTCGCAATAAGCGAAAACTATATCAGGATTCCAGTTCGTGTTTTTGGTGTTTATACTCCGGCCTTCTTGAATAGACGACAGCAATTTCAACAACCACTTTCAATTTCCAACTCTATTACACGCATTCAAACAACAATATTTCCAGGTAAACGCCTCACTTTGAGAAATTCAAATGCTTTTTTTAGCGTTCAAACGCATTGCCTGTCATTCCGTACGCTGGGCTTGGACGAGCGTTTTTTCAGACATAGTATTTTTCAACGTATACACGACTACATTTGTTTACATACACATGTTACCAGAGCTATGCCCCTTCTAAAATAACTTTTGGCAACAGAAAACGTATGAAAGACAAAGTCAAAGCTAGGGCGTGATACAATTTACTTTTTAAATTAAATTTTTTATTCTACAAATCGCAGGCTGACTTCCTGTAGGGCAGATCGATGCGCTCCTGAGGGCTATCAATCAGCCGAGGTTACTCTTGCTGCGACACACTGTGTGTGGTTACTAATAGCATCCCAGTAAATCAAACAATCCCCTAGCGTTCTAAGGTGTTACTATATGATTAGCCCGCGGTTTGATGATCGTTTTCAACACATCTATATGTACTGACAACGTTTGTTTAGTAACCCGTATCACTATCTATCAATGCAAATGTTTAAGGGTAATGTTAAGTTACGACACGAAAATCATAATGACTTTCGCCATATTGTTTGTGTTATTTCGTCAATAGAATAATAAATGTTTTTTGTAAAGAGAAAGCAGATCTATACAGTCCAATAATTATCAAAACAGGATCAACAATAATTGTCTTAATTACTTGCAATAACAAACATTAAAAACCTTATAATAGATCGCTGGATTTACTTGTTATTTAGTTGTTGATTACATTAACGTCCTATACGCTATGCGTCATGTAAGACGCGCCCTTCCCATGTATGCTGTGTGTACGTGTATGTTTAGCGAGGTGCGTGTTTGAGAAACTGCGGTGGGTATTATTCATGTTGCTTGTTCCTTCTTGTATAGTGGGATTTGTTTGTGTTGATTTATTAACGTCCTATTAACAGCTCAGTATGGTCATGTAAGGCGGCTTCCCATGTTATGCGAGTGTGTTTGCGTGCTATTGTTGTGCGAGTGATGCGGTCTGGGAAAGACTGCGGTATGTTCGTTTGTGTCTTCTTTTTATAGTGGAAACTGTTGCCTTTTTTATAGTGACTATATCACTGAAGCATGCCGCCGAAAGAACACAACAAGCAACACACCCCACCCGGTCACATTATACTGACAACGGGCGAACAGTCGTCCCAACTCCCTGTATTGCTGAGCGCTGAGCAGGATCAGAAAACTCCACTTTTATAGACTTGGTGTGTTCTCGGCCAGGGGGACAGAACGCCAGAGCCTCCTCACTAGGGCGAACGCTCAACTTCTAGCCAAAAGTGAGGGTGCCGGGCATAGGGAAAAGATAAAGTCAAGTAGGAAGAAGAGAAATATCAGCATCCTAAATTTGTCGCCCTTTTACGATCATGCAATAGTGGGCAGCAGGCCACAATTCTAAACGCCCTACCTGCAGGGCCTTGTTATAGGGAACTGTTGCCCTTTTACAGTGATATATCACTTGAAGCATGCCACCGAAGACATAAGGAAACAATCCCACCGGGTCAACATTATACTGATAAAGGGCTGAACCAGTCGTCCACTCCCATGATGTGAGCTCTAGCAGGCAGCTAGAAACTATCACTTTTATAAAACTGTTGGTGTGTCGTCGGCCAAGGGACAGAACCCAGAGCCTTCCTCACAGGGTGAACGCTCAACTCAGGCCTTTACTATCACTGTAATAGGGGGAAGCAGGTACAAATACTAATGCCCTACCTGCAAGGGCCAATGCTTTAAAACAGTTGAAATCCCAAATTTCCGGCTGAAATCATAATTTATTTCAAATAACCAATTAATGATTCATAACAGCTAAAATCAAAGCACACCACCATATTTGTTTATGATACATTTATCTTATAATAATGATTTTAACTTCTGGTAGGAATTTGTTTATTTCAAAAGTTAGTCAATCAGGAATATTGTTGACTTATTCACCAGAAGCAGATCCTCAAACGTATACGACGGCATTAAACCGATTAGTTCCGGGGGGCTTAAGGCTGGTTTTTGGCCGAATTCGTGCACATTGTGATACAAAGTATGAAATTTGGCACACAGTTACTATGGGCCCCCATTCCAAATATTTTTAGACCGAGACCCCAAAGAGATTTCAGCTGTGGCGCCATTGACGGCATTTTCAAAATGGCCGCCATGAAAAATTTTCAAATTCAAATAATCTTTGGCAATAAAAAGCCTAATTTTAATTCTCTGTCTATGTTTGGGGGTCAGGGCATACCATAATCGCATTATATAGGAAATATATTATTGTCGGCCATCTTTGCTTTTCAATATGGCGGTCATTTTGCGGGAAAATCCAATATGCTTGAATTTTTGGCGGGAAAATCAATCATTTTCTATATTGAAATTTTATTGGCTGTTATATTATGGAAAATAAATGAGGCGGAAACATTTTTTTGTGTTTGTACTCATAATTTTGTATAGGATTATCTATACAAATAGGAAAAGATAAATGCATTGGTAGCAAAATAATGGTAATTTATCTGGGACAGTTTTCTCAAAGCTTCCCATTTGAAGAAAACTGCTAGAGCCCATCAGATAACTGCATTTGCACTCTTCAAACTTCGCCAAGACGCCTACAACACTAATGTCGGTACTGACGTATCCCTTGAGGCATTGGTCCAATGAACGAAGAGCAGTCAGGCACTCAATTCAGGTTCTGGGAATTTGATTTTGTTGCACTGAACTTAACATTCATGGCAATGGATAGAGCCATTCATGAAGGTAACTTCAATTGTATGGTGGAGAGCCTGTCAGCACTTCAGTGGATTTTCCATGCTCTGGACCACTATCCACTATGCGAAAGCAGTAGCAGTTCATCTACGAGATATGCTGACACTGCAGACCAGAACCCAGCTATCTTATACAGAGTTAACCAAAAGGCAACTTCACTGTGAACAGATCGTGTCGTCCTTTTTCCAGAATGAGAGTCATGAACAGAACAACGCTTGCGTTGAAAGAGGAAGGCGGAGCTGTTGGTCTAACTGAAAAACCAACTGCTCTTTTAAGGTTGATGGTCGCAAGTCCGGAGATGGCTCGGGTTATGACAGAGTTCATGGATACACTTGACTCCACATGCGCAGATGTAGCACCGATCGACATCATGAAGATACTCCAGGTACCGTTGTTTTTATTTGATACCATACTATTGTAGTGAACTCCTAATTATTTTAAACAGTGTTATTTTTATTTTAAAACAATCAGTTGAATATTTTTCAATCTAATAACAGCCCAAACAAAATGAATCAATTTGTAATACATGTACATGATGGTAGATTGCACTGACATTTAATTTTCCATATTTCCTTTTTCCAGGTGTTCAGGATACTTTTCTTCGTCATGTAAGCTGCCTGGTAAGCACGATTCCAGACATGGGCAATCCCTTTGCAGACACCAGTGGAGATCCTCTTGTCCTTGACACCAGCGTGATTGCTGATTCCACCATTGTCGAGTCCATCATCAAGATTAAGTTGGTAGGACAAGAACGATGTGACCGTTTCTTTGAAGACCGCCTCTTACACAGAACTACACCCATCCATGCCCCCATAACAAAAGCAAAACTTCCTCTCTTTCGAAAAAAATGCTCCTAAAGAGGAAATCTAGAGATCAAAAAAATCTGAAGTCACTAAAACGCCGATCGCACATTGTTTTTCTACGCTGTACGTTGTCTCCCAAGCCCGCCAAACCGACATGAAATACTTCTTCTTCTGTCACGTCAACAATCATATCATATCCACCTTCACTGTCGGAGTATGGAACAATGCGAATGGGGACAAAGTCCGATCTCTTGGGGTGCATAAAGGGACTAGTTATCCGTGATACAGTCGAACCACTTGATGCTCAAATGGTTATCCTTGATGGTGCTGCCATTATCAACATGATCAAACCTGGATTATCTACATCCGAAATCAATTTCTAAGAGGTGTAACAGTAAGGGTAGATGTCGTATTTGATGTATATAGAAAGGATAGCCTGAAAGCTGGTACACGACCAGAGAGGGAAAAGGTACTCGGAGACGTGTTGAAGGGAAAACATGGTGCCTAGTAACTGGCCGGAATTCCTGTGAGACGATGAAACAAATCAGAGCTATTCCATCTGATTGCCTAATCAAGTTGTACATGAAACGTTCCCAGGAATCGTCATCATTACTCGTGATTGACAAAGTGTGTT
>SAYR01052160.1:654140-667152 GCA_004382745.1 Argopecten irradians irradians
CAATTCACTTGGACAAGACAGGGCCAGAGCTCTTGCCTGCATTTCATACATTGACAGGAATGTGATGTTAACATCTTCATTTGCCGGTAGAGGTAAACAAACAGCCTGGTGCGCTTGGAATGCCTTTGAGGACGCTACTCATGCTTTGTGCACTCTAGTTCAGACACCATCTGAGCAGAATGTAATGGCTGCTTACCTACAGTTGAGAGATTGGTGGTGATCATGTATGATCGAGGGAGCCCCGAGACTACTGTGAATGGAGCAAGACAGTCATTGTTCACACAGAAAGGTAGAGAAATTGAAAATACTCCCCCAACACAAGACGCTCTTATCCAGCATCTATTAAGAGTCAGGTATATGGCAGGTCATGTATGGGGTCAAGCAACGCTGAAAGCACCACAGTTGCCAAGCCCTGCCGGCTATGGATGGATTTGGAAAACCTCAACGGCACAATGGGGAAATCAAATGGATGACTATTTCCACCTGCTGGTGAAGCATGTCGTGTTGTTTACAAATTATGGCTGCAGCAAAGGCTGTTAAGAGGCAGTGTAAATACAGGAAAGCGGATTTACCTTGCACAACGCTTTGCAAGTGTGGTGGATGTGTTTCATAATCAATCATATATACTTGTTTGTTTGATTTATTAACGTCCTATTAACAGCTATGGTCATGTAAGGACAGGCCTCCAAATTGATTCACTCTGGCGATATGGATCAAATGGAACAAAGTTGAGGAAAGGACTTGACTATAACATTATGTAACGGAGGAATGACAGTGATAACATAGGTAACAGTGAGGGAATTGACTGTGATATTAACAATAGTCGTGAGCAGTTGAGGATGTGTGCAGAATGTAATATTGGTGTTAGATGTCAGAGACAGTTATAGAGGGAATAATGTCCTCGGCACCATGTGATGTTGCTGGTGTGATGAACTGTACACATGAAGCGGCTGACACAAGGATGTTTGTACACGCTTCCGATGGGGTTCGACAGAGCATAAGGAAGATCCTTTTGAGAACAGTTGACCCAGATGTAGTGGTAATTGGCATAAGTCTTGTTCAGAAGATCGGCTGTGAATGCATGTGTGTGGCATTTGGTGCAGGTAGAACATTCCGCTATCTAGACATAACGGCCATGGCTCAATCACTTGGACAAGACAGGGCCAGAGCTCTTGCTGCATTTCATACATTGACAGGATGTGATGTTACATCTTCATTTGCCGGTAGAGGTAAACAAACAGCCTGGTGCGCTTGGAATGCCTTTGAGGACGCTACTCATGCTTTGTGCACTCTAGTTCAGACACCATCTGAGCAGAATGTAATGGCTGCTTTACCTACAGTTGAGAGATTGGTGGTGATCATGTATGATCGAGGGAGCCCCGAGACTACTGTGAATGGAGCAAGACAGTCATTGTTCACACAGAAAGGTAGAGAAATTGAAAATATTCCCCCAACACAAGACGCTCTTATCCAGCATCTATTAAGAGTCAGGTATATGGCAGGTCATGTATGGGGTCAAGCAACGCTGAAAGCACCACAGTTACCAAGCCCTGCCGGCTATGGATGGATTTGGAAAACCTCAACGGCACAATGGGGAAATCAAATGGATGACTATTCCACCTGCTGGTGAAGCATGTCGTGTTGTTATCAAATGTGGCTGCAGCAAAGGCTGTAAGAGGCAGTGTAAATACAGGAAAGCGGATTTACCTTGCACAACGCTTTGCAAGTGTGGTGGATGTGTTTCATAATCATATATACTTGTTTGTTTGATTTATTAACGTCCTATTAACAGCTATGGTCATGTAAGGACGGCTTCCCATGTATGCGGTGTGTTGCGTGTATGTTGTGCGAGGTGAGTGTACTGGGAGACTGCGGTATGTTCGTGTTGTGTCTTCTTGTATAGTGGAACTGTTGCCCTTTTTATAGTGCTATATCACTGAAGCATGCCGCCGAAGACACCAAGCAACACACCCCACCCGGTCACATTATACTGACAACGGGCGAACCAGTCGTCCCACTCCCTGTGTGCTGAACGCTGAGCAGGAACAGAAACTACCACTTTTATAGACTTTGGTGTGTCTCGGCCAGGGGACAGAACCCAGAGCCTTCCTCACTGGGGCGAACGCTCAACTCAAGGCCAAAAGGAAAGATAAAGTCAATTAGGAAGAAGAGAAAAGATAAGATCCTAAATTTAGTCGCCTTTTACGATCATGCAATAGGGGCAGCAGGCACAATTCTAACGCCCTACCTGCAGGGCCGTCCACATATACAATGAACTTCTAATTATCGTGTGTGGTCAGTATAAAGAGAACAATAACTTTTGTTTTAATGTCTATTTACATTATGTGGTTCGTTAAGCTCTCCTTCAAATATATCAACATACCCATATAATGAAAAGGAAACGCAATCAATTTGTTAACAATTGCTTTACTCCACTCCCGTTATGCTTAGCGCTCAGCATAACGGGAGTGGGACGACTGGTTTGCCCGTTGTCAGTATAATGTGACCGGTTGGGGTATGTTGCTTGGTGTCTTCGGCGACATGCTTCAGTGATATAGCACTATAAAAAGGGCAACAGTTCCATTATACAAGTAGACATAACACGAATATACCGCAGTCTCCAAAAACATGCACCTCCCACAACATACACACAAGCACTGCATACATGGGAGGCCGTCCTTACATGACCATAGCTGTTAATAGGACGTTAATTAATCAAACAAACAAACAAACAAATTTGTATAGATAATCCTAATACTAAATTATGAGTACAAACACAAAAACATGTTTCTGTCTCATTTATTTTCCATAATATACAGCAATAAAATTTCAATATAGAAAATGATTGATTTTCCCGTTAAAATACAAGCATATTGGATTTTCCCGCCAACATAACCGCCATATTGAAAAGCAAGATGGCCGACAATAATATATTTCCTAAATAATGCCATGATTGTATGCCCTGACCCCCAAAACATAGGCAGAGAATTAAAAATTAGGCTTCTATTGCAATTACTTTACAAGATATTTGAATTTGAAAATTTTCATGGCGGCCATCTTAGAAAATGGCCGCCATTGGTGAAATCTCGTTGGGGTCTCGGTTGGAAAATATTTTGAATGGGATATAGTAACAGTGTGCCAAATTTGATGCTTGTATCACAATGTGCACGATTTTTCCCTAAGCCTCCGGACTTATGCATTGATAGTATTTCGACAGGATTTTTCTTCAATATTTGTTTACACTTTGAAAGAGTTACACATGGGTATAGTATAACCTGCGCCTATTTAACAAATACATTATTCACCTACCTATTGTTACGGTAAGAGGACTACAGGAAGGCTACATCTACAAACAGACACAACAAGAACATACTGCCGGAACACATTGAATACCGGGGAGTTGTTCTAGACTTATTATTGGACGTATAGTCCAATGGTTAACCAACTCCTGATTGTTGTCAGCGCTATCCGCCTATATTTTAAAGATGCTCCACCGCCGACAGAGCATAAATGATATTAATCATTTGAACAATAATTGGTGTTTAATCGTGTATACATATGCCTAATTAACACAAACAAGAGGCCCAAAGGGCCTTAACGGTCATCTGACTACCTTGGCAATAGTTAAATTAATTATATATGGTGTCACTTTGTCAGGACCATGTCAGGATCATTTTCAATTTCTTTCAACAAATTTTATTTCAAACAAGAGGCCCAAGGGCCTTAACATATAGGAAATTATCATCTGACCGCGAAGGGTCAGGATGACCTATTAGTCATCATGGGTCTCGCGTCCGTCCGCGCGTCCGCCGTCCGCCGTGCGCCGTGCGCCGTCCGCCGTGCGTTAACTTTTTCACATTTTCAAACTTCTTCTCAAGTTCTACTAGTGCCATTTAGCTGAAACTTACATGAAATGATCCTGACATGGGTCCCGACAAAGTGTTGTTATTTTTCGGGTCAGATCCGAAATCCAAGATGGCCGCCACAGCCGCCATCTTGAAAACACATTTTGAACTTCTTCTTAAGTTCTACCGGTGCGATTTGGCTGAAACTTGCATGAAATGATCCTGACATGGTCCCGACAAAGTGTTGTTTATTTTTTGGGTCGATCCGAAATCCAAGATGGCCGTCACAGCCGCCATCTTGAAAACACATTTTGAACTTCTTCTCAAGGTTCTACCGGTGCGATTTGGCTGAAACTTGCATGAAATGATCCTGACATGGTCCCGACAAAGTGTTGTTATTTTTCGGGCCGATCCGAAATCCAAGATGGCGCCCACAGCCGCCATCTTGAAAACACATTTTGAACTTCTTCTCAAGTTCTAACCAGTGCGATTTGGCTGAAACTTGCATGAAATGATCCTGACATGGTCCCGACAAAGTGTTGTTATTTTTCAGGTCGATTCGAAATCCAAGATGGCGCCACAGCCGCCATCTTGAAAACACATTTTGAACTTCTTCTCAAGTTCTACCGGTGCGATTTGGCTGAAACTTGCATGAAATGATCCTGACATGGTCCCGACAAAGTGTTGTTATTTTTCGGGTCGATCCGAAATCCAAGATGGCCGCCACAGCCGCCATCTTGAAAACACATTTTTGAAACTTCTTCTTAAGTTCTACCAGTGCGATTTGGCTGAAACTTGCATGAAATGATCCTGACATGGTCCCGACAAAGTGTTGTTATTTTTTGGGTCGATCCGAAATCCAAGATGGCCGTCACAGGCCGCCATCTTGAAAACACATTTTGAACTTCTTCTCAAGTTCTACCGGGGCGATTTGGCTGAAACTTGCATGAAAATGATCCTGACATGGTCCCGACAAAGTGTTGTTTATTTTTCGGGTCGATCCGAAATGCAAGATGGCCGCCACAGCCGCTATCTTGAAAACACATTTTGAACTTCTTCTCAAGTTCTACCGGTGCGATTTTGGCTGAAACTGCATGAAATGATCCTGACATGGTCCCGACAAAGTGTTGCTATTTTTTTGGGTCGATCCGAATCCAAGATGGCTGCCACAGCCGCCATCTTGAAAACACATTTTGAACTTCTTCTCAAGTTCTACCGGTGCGATTTGGCTGAAACTTGCATGAAATGATCCTGACATGGGTCCCGCACAAAGTGTTGTTATTTTTCGGGTCGATCCGAAATCCAAGATGGCGCGCACAGCCGCTATCTTGAAAACACATTTTGAACTTCTTCTCAAGTTCTACCGTGCGATTTGGCTGAAACTTGCATGAAATAATCCTGACATGGTCCCGACAAAGTGTTATTTTTTTAAGCGTCGATCCGAAATCCAAGATGGCCGCTGCAGCCGCCATCTTGAAAACACATTTTGAACTTCTCAAGTTCTACTGATGGCGATTTGGCTGAACTTGCATGAATAGGAATCCCGACATGTTCGCGAAAAAGTGTTGTTATTTTTGGGGTCAATCCAAAATCGAAGATGTGCTACAATGACACTATATCTAATTAATTTTCCTATATGTTAAGGCCTTGGCCTCTTGTTTGAAATAAAATTTTGTTGAAAGAAATTGAAAATGATCCTGACATGGTTCCTGACAAAAGTGGACAGTGCCATATTATAATTTAATTTAACTATTCCAAGGTAGTCAGAATGATCCGTTTAAGGCCCTTTGGGCCTCTTGTTTTGTGTTAATTAGGCAATGTATACACGATTAAACACCAAATTATTGTTCAAATGATTAATATCATTTATGCTCTGGTCGGCGGTGGAGCATCTTTTAAAATTATAGGCGGATAGCGCTGACAACAATCAGGAGTTGGTTTAACCATTGGACTATACGTCCAATAATAAGTCTAGAACAACTCCCCGGTATTCAATGTGTTCGGCAGTATGTTCTTGTTGTGTCTGTTTGTAGATGTAGCCTTCCTGTAGTCCTCTTACCGTAACAATAGTAGGTGAATAATGTATTTGTTAAAATAGGCGCAGGTTATAACTATACCCATGTGTAACTCTTTCATAAGTGTAAACAAATATTGGAAGAAAAAATCCTGTCAGAAATACGTATTCAATGCATAAGTCCGGAGGCTTAGGGAAAAATTTCGTGCACATTGTGATAGTTCAAGCATCAAATTTGGCAACAACTGTTACTATAATCATTCAAAATATTTTCAAACCAAATTGTAGGCTGAGACCCCAACGAGATTGTTCACCATGGCGGCCATTTTTCTAAGAATGGCCGTCCATGAAATTTTCAAAAATTCCAATATATCTTTGTAAAGTAATTGCAATAGAAGCCTAATTTTTAATATTCTTGCCTATGTTTTTGGGGTCAGGGCATAACAATCATGGCATTATTTGAGAAATATATTATTGTTCGGCCATCTTGGCTTTTCAATATGGCGTTATGTTGGGCGGGGAAAAATCCAATATGCTTGTATTTTAACGGGAAAATCAATCATTTTCTATATTGAAATTTTTATTGCTGGTATATTATGGAAAAATAAATGAGACAGAAACATGTTTTTGTGTTTGTACTCATAATTTAGTATTAGATTATCCTATACAAATTTGTTTGTTTGGTTTGTTTGATTAATTAACGTCCTATTAACAGCTATGGTCATGTAAGGAACGGCCTCCCCATGTATGCAGTGACTTGTGTGTATGTTGTGGGAGGTGCATGTTTTTGGAGACTGCGGTATATTCTCGTTTTATGTCTATTGTATAGTTGGAACTGTTGCCACTTTTTTATGTGCTATATCACTGAAGCATGTCGCCGAAGACACCAAGCAACATAACCCCAACCGGTCACATTTATACTGACAACGGGCAAACCAGTCGTCCCACTCCCGTTATGCTGAGCGCTAAGCATAACGGGAGTTGAGTTAAAGCAATTGTTAACAATTGTTGCGTTTCCTTTTCATTATATTGGGTATGTTGATGAATATTTGAGGAGAGCTTAACGAACCACATAATGTAAGTAGACATTAAAACAAAAAGTTATTGTTCTCTTTATACTGACCACACACGATAATTAGAAAGTTCATTGTATATGTGACGCCCTGCAGGTAGGGCGTTAGAATTGTGCCTGCTGCCCCTATTGCATGATCGTAAAAGGCGACTAAATTTAGGATCTTATCTTTTTCTTCTTCCTAATTGACTTTATGCTTTCCTTTGGCCTTGATGTTGAGCGTTCGCCCCAGTGAGGAAGGCTCTGGGTTCTGTCCCCTGGCCGAGACACACCAAAGTCTATAAAAGTGGAGTTTTGTTCCTGCTCAGCGTTCAGCACACACAGGGAGTGGGACGACTGTTTCGCCGCCGTTGTCAGTATAATGTGACCGGGTGGGGTGTGTTGCTTGGTGTCTTTCGGCGGCAAGCTTCAGTGATATAGCACTATAAAAGGCAACAGTTCCACTATACAAGAAGAGACACAACACGAACATACCGCAGTCTCCCAGTACACTCACCTCGCACAACATTACACGCAACACACCCGCATACATGGGAAGCCGTCCTTACATGACCATAGCTGTTTAATAGGACGTTATAAATCAAACAAACAAGTATATATGATTAATGAAACACATCCACCACACTTGCAAAGCGTTGTGCAAGGTAAATCCGCTTTCCCTGTATTTAACACTGCCTCTTAACAGCCTTTGCTGCAGCACATTTTGATAACAACACGACATGCTTCACCAGCAGGTGGAATAGTCATACCATTTGATTTCCCCATTGTGCCGTTGAGGTTTTTCCAAATCCATCCATAGCCGGCGGGCTTGGTAACTGTGGTGGCTTTCAGCGTTGCTTGACCCCATACATGACCTGCCATAATACCTGACTCTTAATAGATGCTGGATAAGAGCGTCTTGTGTTGGGGGAATATTTTCAAATTTCTCTACCTTTCTGTGTGAACATTGACTGATCTTGCTCCATTCACAGTAGTCTCGGGGCTCCCTCGATCAATACATGATCACCACCAATCTCTCAACTGTACGTAAAGCAGCCATTACATTCTGCTCAGATGGTGTCTGAACTAAGAGTGCACAAAGCATGAGTAGCGTCCTTCAAAGGCATTCCAAAGCGCACCAGGCTGTTTGTTTACCGTCTTACCGGGGCATTTCAATACATTGAAGGATGTGATTGTTACATTCTTCATTTGCCGGTAGAGGTAAACAACACAGCCTCAAAGTGATTGAGCCAGGGCCTGTTGGCGCCCTGCAAGGGTAGAGCGGTTAGATTGGTACCTGCTGCCCTATCGCATGATCGGTAAAAGGCGACAAAATTTAAGGATCTGATCTTTTTCTCCTTCTTCCTAACTGACTTTATTCTTTCCTAAGTGCCTCCCTTGGCCACGCCTCACTTTTGGGCCTTGGAGTTGCAGCGTTCGCCCCCTGTAGGAAGGCTCTGGGTTTGTCGCCCTGGCCAAGACACACCAAAGTCTTAAAAGTGGTATTTTGGCTCCTGCTTAGCGTTCAAGCATACAGGGATGGGACGACTGGTTCCGCCGTTGTACAGATAGATGTGAGCCCGGGTGGGGTGTGTTGCTTGGTGTCTTCGCGGGCATGCTTCAGTGATATAGCAACTTATAAAACGGGCAAAACAGTTCACCTATACAAGAAGAAGACAGCAACAACGAACATACCGCAGTCTCCATACACTCAACCTGCACACCATTACACGCAACACCCGCATACATGGAGGCCGTCCTTACATGACCATAGCTGTTAATAGGACGTTTATAAAATCAAACAAACAAACAAATAAAAAAAAGCCATGGCCGTATGTCTAGATAGCGGAATGTTCTACCTGCACCAAATGCCACACACATGCATTCACAGCCGATCTTCTGAACAAGACTTATGCCAATTACACTACATCTGGGTCCAACTGTTCTCAAAGGATCTTTCCCTTATGCTCTGTCGAACCCCATCGGAAGCGTGTACAAACATCCTTGTGTCAGCCCTTCATGTGTTACAGTTCATCACACCAGCAACATCACATGGTGCCGAGGACAACACTTTGTCATCACGAGTATATTGATGACGATTCCTGGACGTTTCATGTACAACTTGATTAGCAATCAGATGGAATAGCTCTGATTTGTTATCATTCGTCTCACAGGAATTTCCGGCCATTACTAGGCACCAGATTTTCCCTTCAAACACGTCTCCGAGTACCTTTTCCCCTCTTTTGTCGTGTACCAGCTTTCAGGCCTATCCTTTCTATATACATCAAATACGACATCTACCCTTACTGTTACACCTCTTAGAAATTGATTTCGGATGTAGATAATCCGCGGTTTGATCATGTTGATAATGAAGCCCATCAAGGATAACCATTTGAGCATTAAGTGTTCGACTGTATCACGGACAAACTAGTCCCTTTTATGCACCCCAAGAGATCGGACTTTGTCCCCCATTCGCATTGCTGCATACTCCGACAGTGAAGGTGGATTATGATTGATTGCGTGACAGAAGAAGAGTCTTTCATGTCGCTTTGGCGGGCTTGGCGAGACAACGTAACAGCGGTAGGAAAACAATGTGCGATCGCGGTTTTAGTGACTTTCAGCTTTTTTTGATCTCTAGATTTCTCTTTAGGAGCATTTTTTTCGAAAGAGAGGAAGTTTTGCTTTTTTATGGGGGGCATGGATGGTTGTAGTTCTGTGTAAGAGGCGGTCTTCAAAGAAACGGTCACATCTGTTCTTGTCCTACAAACTTAATCTTGATGATGGACTCGACAATGGTGGAATCAGCAATCACGATGGTGTCAGGACAATAGATCCTCCACTGGTGTCGGAAAGGATTGCCCATGTCTGGAATCGGTGCTTACCAGGCAGCTTACATGACGAAGAAAAGTATCTCTGAACCACCTGGAGAAAAGGAAATATGGAAATTAAATGTCAGTCAATCTACCATCATGTACATGTATTACAAATTGATTTATTTTGTTTGGGCTGTTATTAGATTTGAAAAAATATCAACTGATTGTTTTTAAAAAAAAATACACTGGTTTAATATTAGGAGTTCACTTACAATAGTAATGGTATCAAAATAAAAACAACGGTACCTGGGTATCTTCATGTGGGTTTCTTTTTCGATTCGGGTTGGCTACATCTGCGGCATGGTGGAGTCAAGTGTATCCATGAACTCTGTCATAACCCGAGCCATCTCCGGACTTGCGACCATCAACCTTAAAAGAGCAGTTGCGTTTTTCAGTTAGACCAAACAGCTCCGCCTTCCTCTTTCACGCAAGCGTTGTTCTGTTCAAGACTCTCATTCTGCGAAAAAGGACGACACGATCTGTTCACAGTGAAGTTGCCTTTGGTTAACTCTGTATAGATAGCTGGGTGTCTGGTCTGCAGTGTCAGCATATCTCGTAGATGAACTGCTACTGCTTTCGCATAGTGGAAGTGGTCCAGAGCATGGAAAATCCACTTGAAGTGCTACAGGCTCTCAACATACAAATTGAAGTTACCTTCATGAATGGCTCTATCCTGCCATGATGATGTTAAGTTCAGTGCACAAAATCAAATTCCCAGAACCTGAATTGAGTGCTGAGCTGCTTCTTCGTTCATTGCACCCATCCTCAAGGGATACGTCAGTACCGACATTAGTGGTTGTAGGCGTCTTGGCGAAAGTTTGAAGAGTGCAAATGCAGTTATCTGATGGCCTCTAGCAGTTTTCTTCAAATGGGAAGCTTTGAGAAAACTGTCCAGATAAATTACCATTATTTTGCTACCAATGCATTCTTTTCCATTTGTATAGATAATCCTATACAAAATTATGAGTACAAACACAAACATGTTTCCGCCTCATTTATTTTCCATTAATATTACAGCCAATAAAATTTTCAATATAGAAAATGATTGATTTTCCCGCCAAAATACAAGCATAATTGGATTTTCCCGCCAAAATGACCGCCATTATTGAAAAGCAGATGGCCGAACAATAATAATTTCCTATATAATGCCATTATTGTATGCCCTGACCCCCAAAACATTAGACAGAGATATTAATAAATTAGGCTTTTATTGGCAATACTGATTTACAAATTATGAATTTGAATAATTTTTCATGGCGGCCATATTGAAAAATGGCCGTCAATGGCCGCCACAGCTTGAAATCTCATTGGGGTCTTGGTCTAAAAATATTTGGAATGGAGGAAGGCTCATGGGTTCTGTCCCTCCTGGCCCAGACACACCAAAGTCCTATAAAAGTGGTAGTTTCTTGTTCCTGGCTTAGCGCTCAGCATACAGGGAGTGGGACGTAACTTGGGTTCGCGCCGTTTGTCAAGATAATGTGACCGGGTGAGGTGTGTTGCCTGGTGTCTTCGGCGGCATGCTTCAGTGATATAGGCAACTATAAAAAGGGCAAAAGTTCCACTATACAAGAAGATATAACACGATAGTACCGCAGTCTCCCAAAACACGCACCTCCCATAAATACACGCAACACACGGCAATACAAGGGAAGGCCGTCCAATTAATTAGACCAATAGAGCTAGTTATAGGAACGTTAATATAATCAAACAAACAATACAAAGGACACTGATAAAATAGAAGATGACGGTGCCTCTACTGTTAGTACTACTTGATGATTCCTAATCTTCATACGCGCTTGTAGTCATGCTTGACATCGTTACGCCAAAAATCATCGCATTAACTTAGGAACATTGTCATACTTCATAGTGTGTTTCTATTGTTAATTGTTGTCCTCTAGATACACTGGTCAGTTTGAGGATCGGTTGTTCTCGTGTTAATTAAGGTCTTTACCATATTTGTTCTGATGACCTATTACCTTATTGATAACGTGAAAGCACTATTACGTGACCAAGGTTAAATTATCATTAATTGGTAGCATATACGGAAGATATTGGTAGTGACACATGGTGGCAGGAACATAACAACCACCTACTTTAGTGTGGCATGTAGGCTTAAGTTACATACTTAGGCTGAGCGTGGTAATCAGGTGGATCAATTATACCCTTGTGTTCTCACTATATGATGAAATTAAATTCATTGATTAACATCACGAATTCGGTATATGTCTTGCACTGATATTTAGCATTGGCCCTCCCAGGTGTAGTGTGGTCCATATCTAGATTATCCGTACACTGGCTCCTCTACTAGTGTGTCAGTTCGGACCTATTTGACTACGTGATATGAGATGTTCAATTGGATTCATGATTCGCAGCCACCGGCTCTATGGTTAAGAAGTCGTACAGCATTCATAGAACAAGATACTCGAGGTAAGCCCGGTTGTTGTATTGAAGTGCTCGTCATAAGTTCTGTGTCGGTCGATTCTGGAATCAACTAGAGATCGATATCTATCTCACCTAAACAAAGGTTCTTAGTAATTAATGTTTGACTAGTTGTTCCATTGACATAATTTACCATCAATGTTGCAATTTATCTAGATTGCATCAGATCGTAGCATGACTGGACGAGTAGGGACGATTCGTACGCTAATAGTCTCTCTTATCTAGTTCAGGAGTATCAGAATTACGTGTATTCTTCTCCTGGCATGTATGAGGGCTGATTATTGTTTTCTCTGATGTTTTTACCCTGGGGTAATGGCTGCACTAGTATATCGTCGAGGACTTGGGACTAATCATTCTACTCGTCAAGTAGGAGCAACAGTTTATTTTCGTTACTCTATTGGAGACACCTAGAGTTGGATTTAGGACTGGGACACACTCCAGAACCTATTTATGGCATGGAGTCTCTCACAAAACAAGCACCTCTGCTAATCATCACCAACGTAAGCACAACAGTCAATTAACTTATGGATAGTTGCCGTATCTTAGGGGGCATAGCACACAATGAAGCTGTGTAACTAGGTTTGACGTTGAAACTTACACTCATAACAGCTCAATTATAACTTTAGTAATCACGTCGTTAGTCATTATGGTAATCAGACAGTTTCTAATTAGTTTGTATTCCAAGTAAATCTAAGAACAATTCATTTGTTAGGATACTTCTGTTTATCATGCAATACCATATATTGCGACTGTTAGTACCGCATCTCTAGCTTATGACCTAACTTTAAAA
>SAYR01052160.1:667177-706131 GCA_004382745.1 Argopecten irradians irradians
GACCTAAAAAATGGTATAAAATAATTTATTTCGCCTTTGGTGCATGCGCAATCAGTACTTCATTCCATATAGGATATAGTGTCTCGGAATTTTTTCGGGATGCAATTAATTATTTTTCATATTTTTAACTTGAAGTAAAATTAGAAGCTTAAATTTTTAAATGGTGGTAATGGTGTAAAGTAACTTTTTGTAACTGAAGAAAAATACTAAATCGTCTGCTCCTGTTTTTTATAGTGAAAAAATACCATTTGTCAGAGGTGGGGAATGTTTAACCAAACTAACTAATTTCACTCAACGAATTGAATGGTCAATTATGAAGATTTAGGGGGAAATGAGTTCCATTTAATAGTGTGCGGAATACAGCATGTGAAATATTGGTTAAGTGATTCGGATTAACGTTAAAATAGCTTTGGTCAATGAATGGCAGCATACCACGTATGCAATGTGTTGTGTGTGTGAATGCAGCAAAACATACCAAACAACACACTACACCCGATCACATTATACTTATAACGGGCACTTTTTTATGGTGCATGATAAGTAGGAGTGAAATTTACAAATACATGACTTATGTTGTGTCTCGCTCAGGGGACAGAACTCTAAAGATTTCGTTTCACGGGTAGCGCTCAATTGTAGGCCAAACTAGAGATGGTGTCAAGGAAAACGTTAGAGGATAACGTCATCTAGGAAGATACTATAAGATCGCGCATTCTCAATTTTGTATTAATAGGATGTGAAGCCCATCTGACAACCACCAATCGCTATGAATGTAGGAATAAAAAAAGATTTGATGGTTACATTTGCCTTTGATTTATTTGCTAGTGTGCAAAATTCTCTTGGGTGTATAGCAGAATGAAAAAAAAACCTATGCAGGCTTTGAGCGTGATGAGTGAAAGGCTCCTAGCTGTGCCGGGGGACATGGTTTATACTGTAGGTCTACCAAAGGGGCACAAACGTTGGCGGCCTACCAATATTTCATGCATATATGTAAGGGAAAAATGCATGGAATGTGTTGTGAAAATTAAAAAAAGGTAACAGGTATGTACGGTTAATCCTCATAACGTATCTCTGTCAGGAAACACTCATATTTGTCGTGAACATCATAGATACAACAATGAGTAGAAAAATCTATGAAAGTGGTTCAGTTTCTGCATAGTGTAAAGAAAGTGGGGTTACCGCTTTTTCCGTTACCAGTAGATATCAGTAGATTTACAACGTATACTGTAGTCAGGTAGTCGTGTAGAGTGTGTCGCACAGTGTCTTTGTTGGCATGACAATTTGAGATAACGATACATAAATAATGGCAATAGCTTCAGTAGCACAAGGAGACACAAAATGATTAAATAACAGTCTCAAAGAACATAAACACTAAAAAAATGCAACTCATTGTTCGTGTATACAGGCAACGAAGATTGAAAACATGCGTTAATGACAAAAATCAACTAATATTCAATATCATTACAAAGTGAACTAGCATTCTGAGGTGTGTAAAAGCTAAAACCGTAACTTGCACTTGACCTAATCCGAATGAACTAGCCCAAGATAATGTTTAGCTTCAAGCTGTGCGTCAAATGTAATGACGAAAGGAAGTCACTTGAATTCAGACAACAAATTTCTAATCTTTAAATTCAAAATTCAAATAAGAATAAATTTAAAAAAAAATGGTGTTCCCTTGATGGACGGTAGGTGAAATGGTTCGTAATCAGCGACGGCCCTGAAGCAAGAGAAGTCCAACTTATTTTGCATATGGCAGCATGCTACAACTTTATTTTTGAAAATCACAAACTATCTTTAATTAATGTTGAAACAAGACTTCAACAAGACTGAAACCTAACAAGATCCTTAAACAAACAAAAAAATAAAAATAAAATAAAAATGAGTTTTATTCTCTTCATAAAAAACCCAAATATTTTTGACAATAAATTTCCAATAAACTAAAGTGTACATTAACGTCAGCTGTAAATAGGACATTACCATATTAAAACTTTTTATAGCCAAAACTCAAACATCCACCCAGACAGTTGTTATCGTCAGCTAAATGTTTGAGCGGAGACATTTGGAAAAATATATGGACATTTAAATCAGGCCATTTCGCTATCACTTGACAGTTTATGGTCGCAATACTTTCATCTTGTGGGTATTATTATCAATTTTTAAAATGCCAACACGAAAACATTCTTTTTTATTTGTATTTAATTTTTCAAAAGAATTTTACTTGTATTTCTTTTATTTTAATTATTATACAGGGACTAGTACCTGCAATACATCGTTGTTTTAATACATGAAGATACTTTTTTACCATGTCGCGCCTCCATAGCCATTGTTGGTTAGCTTAAAGCCCTATTAACAGCTAAGGCCAATTCACGATGGCTTCTCTTGTAGGTAGGGCGTTACAATAGCACCTGTGCCCCGATTACAAGGTCGTTAAGCCGACTGAATTGTCTGTTCTCTTTTTAATTTTCCTAACGTCACCCTTGATAATGCCTCATTTTTTGGTTCTAAGCAGAGCGTTGGCTCCGTGAGAAGGGTTTTGCGTTCTGTCTTTTGGTTGACTCACCGGTTTCTACAACAAGAGGCCCATGAACTTGTACGGTCATCTAGTTATTTGTTTGATTAATTAACGTCCTATTATCAGCAGAGGTCATGTAATAACGGTTTCCCATTTATGCGGAGTGTAGCGCGAGTGAAGTGCAAGGTGCATGTTTTGTGCGACTGTGGTATGTTCGTGTTGTGTCTTCTTGTATAGTAGAACTTTTGCCCTTTTTATAGTGCTATATCACTAAAGTATATGGTCATCTGACTGTCGGCATAATAAAACATACATGTAGTATGCTCACCTTTTTAATTTCACTCAGGCAATGTAAACAAAAAACAACTTTGTTCAGTAGATGATTAATTTGAAGACTGTGGCCTTAAAAGTAGGTCAGGGTCATGCATTTGAACAAACTTGATAGCCTTTTATGACCTCATGTCACAAGCCTAATATAAGAAAATTGGCGTTTATGACGCCTGTGGCCTTGAATAAGGTTCAAGGTCATTACGTGAACAATTTCGGTAGGCCTTCATACCAGTGTGCTGCAGGCACAATATTAGTAACCTGTGCCTTCTGTTTATTGCAAAGATGTCGTTTGAATAATGACGGTTGGTGGATGACGCACGACGACCGACGAAGCATATATATATATAGTAAATGTAACTTAAGATCATTTAGCAGCTCCACCATAGCGCTCAGCATAAAGATGACTAATATTCCCTTGATAGTATACATTTGGTCGGGTGGGTTATTCGGCATCTTTGGCAGTATGCTTCATTCTGATAGCACTATTTTATAAGAATCTTTCATATGTGGGTATGAAGGATAGGGATTTTTACCCGTGGGTCACAAAATGTTGTAAAGCCCGAGGCTTGCCGAGGGTTTTACGCCAAACATTTTGTTATCCCGAGGGTAGAATATCCCTATCATTCATATCCGCGTATTAAAGAATATTTTTCTCTCATACCTCGACGTTTTATTACAATGTAGGTCAAGTGACCTAATCTTATCGCCTTTTGTCCATCGTGTGTCCGTAAACAATTTACATTTTCGACTTCTCCAAAACCACTGAAGAAATTTCAATGAAAGTTTGCACAAACCATCTAAGGCATAAGGCCAATAAAAATTTTGAGTTGTATGACCCCCCACTCCTAGGCTGTGGGAGGGGCCAAAAGGGGTAAACTTGGCTAAATTTTCAAATATTCGTCTCCACTCACCGATGTGGTAGAATCAGATACTCTTGATAGATAGAAAGGTCTCAATGTCCTCTGCAAAAATTGTGAATTATATGACCCAAGGGTCTCAGGTTTCCCCCTGGGGTGGGGGTAAGGTTTACAATAGTTTATACAGGGAAACGCATTTTGGAGCATTATTTGGTCATTTATAATAGGAATTTAGTCAAATGTTGTCAGAAATATCCCTATGATATGGCCATTGAATCCTATTAACAAATTTTCCATGACTAACCTGAGGGGCCTTAGGGGCGGGGCCAATATGGGTCAAATAGGCTAAAAGTTCAAAAATCTTCTTCTGAAATTCTGCAACTGGTAAAATCAAACACTCTTGATAGATGGAGAGGTCTTAAGGTATTTTACAAAAAATTGTGAATTATATAACCATGTGGTCTAGTGTTTCCCCTTGAGAAGGGGGTCAAGTTTACTATAGTTTATATAGGCAAAACACATTTATGAACATTAATAGTTATTTTTCATAGGAAATTATTCAAACTGGGTTAGAATATTTAAGCCTGAGAAAGCATTTTAACATCATATCCATATTGGTCCTGGCCGACGCCAAGGGGCCAGAGGGGCGGGGCCAAAAGGGGTCACATAGCTAACTTTTCAAAATTTTCTTCTGAATTCACAGGTTTGATGGAACCAATAATCTTAATAGATTAAAAAAGTGAAATTTATATAATCACTTACACTGACTAACTTCTAGTTAGGTTTTGTTGTTCAACGTTGGCAAAGCAAATCGAAATTATAAGCATAAGGTTTGGTAACACGATACACTAACTATCAAAATGAAAAACAAAAATTACAATACGAAGGTTCAGGTCTAAAGCTTATTGTAATATGTAAATACTTTTTATAGATTTGAACCAACTTTCAATGCTCTTTCTGTATCGGGGCCGCGGTGGCCGAGTGGTTAAGATGTCCCGACATATTACCACAAGCCCTCCACCTCTGGGAAGCGGGTTCGAATCCCATGTGGGGCAGTTGCCAGGTACTGACCGTTGGCCGGTGGTTTTTCTCCGGGTACTCCGGCTTTCCTCCACCAACAAACCTGGCACATCCTTACATGACCCTGGCTGTTAATAGGACGTAAAAATAAACAAACCAAACCAAATCTTTCTGTATCAGGTGACCGTCAAGGCTACTTTGGCCTCTTGTTTCTCAATTTTACAACTATGATTTTCCGCCATTTTGAAATAAATTCGAAAAAAACGTGACTGCAAGTCAGTTCTCCATACATGAATATTGCATGATATTTTCAACCCAATCCCTGTTGTTTGTATATTTTATGTAAATCCAGACTAGTTTCTGAAAAAAAATGTTAAAATTGTACTTAGAAAATAATAATTTTGTTGACTCTGTGACGTCATTAGGCTTTATTGCATAGCTACCCATGCAATACAGCCTCATGCGACATGAATGTATTACCCTGGACCAGCCAGTATTACAAATGTAGGTATGAGAGAAAAAGGTAGGATCCACTATTTCAGGGATTATTAAATATTAAAAGGACGTTATATCCAACCAATTCAACCAACGTATGCAATGTGCAGTGTATGTGAATGCCTGCGTGGTTTTAAAATGTCATAATATACTGATTTAAGATAAAGATACCCGAAAATTAAACATGAAGTAATGGATTCTATTTTTACTGTATAATATCAAAGTATTAAAATCAGTATGACAACAAAAATAACTTTCTTGTTTTAAGTTTGTTATTGTTAAAATTGTTTGTTTGATTAATTAACGTCCTGTTAACAACCAAGGGCATTATACTGATAACGGGCGAACCAGTCGTCCTACTCCCTGTATGCTGAGCGCTAAGCAGGAGCAGAACTACCACTTTTATAGACTTTGCTGTCTCTCGGCCAGGGGACAGAACCCAGAGCCTTCCTCACAGGGGCGAACGCCCAACTCAAGGCCAAAAGTGAGGCGATCTTAATATCATAATAACAAGGGGTGTCGTTTCAAGATTGGCGTCCCTGTGTTCAATACATTGCGTCTGTATGCAGAAAAATGCGGATTTTCACCAACTTTTGATGGTATTAGAACATTCACATTGATTTTATAGAACCCATATGGTCGTTAATACAGATATAACATGTTTTAAAAATCTAAATTGTATATCTATCAAATTGAATACCACAATCAATAACACTAACATTAGTCTCCTTAGTCTGATTTCGAATCTAATGTGGAACAGTTTGCAAGTACTGACCGCTGGTTTTCTCCAGGCACTCAGCTTTCCTCCACCAACCAACCTGGCACGTCCTTAAATGATCCTGGTTGTTAAAGATGCTCCACCGCCGACAGAGCACAAATGATTTTCATCATTTGAACAGTAATATGTGTTTAAGCATGCATATATATGTCTTATTAACACAACAAATAATATAAAACAATTTATTTTGTCTTTGGTGCATGCGCAATCACTACTTCATTTCGAACAGGATATAGTGCCAGGGAATTTTCCGGGATGCAGTTATTTTTTTAATACTTTTATATTTGAATTAAAATTAAAAGCTCAAACTTTTCATCAGTGGTAATTGTGTAAATTTCGAAAAATACTAATTCGTCTACTATTGTTTTCTTATTTAGAAAAATACTGTTTGTCAGCATTGGAGCATCTTGAATAGGACAGTAAACTAATAAACCCTCGGAAAAGTCTGAAAACAGCAAAACATTACCATTCGACATATCATATTGTAAGCGTAATAATTTTATTCCTGTATATGCTTCATCTGTACATGCCGCTATCTCCGCATTTTTACAATGATCCATATGGGTAATAATAATGAAAATATTTCTCCGAATCGATTGACGCCGGTTTTCTGCAAAAACGTATCCACTATTACAAGTGTTGTTATTTTTATAATCTCTTGGTGTTATAGTATTACTGTAAACACACCTATTTTAGCGCAGGCCAATTTTAAATGCAAATGCGATAAACTGTAAATTATTATTCTTTACCATGGATATAAATTAGCGCAAATCGAGAGTTATACCATTTTACATTTTATGAGTGAACATGAATTACCATTTTAAAAAAAGTTCTAAGAGCGCTAACACGAATTAACGGTAAAATGCCGATGATACAAAACATGACACGCCACCCGGAACACATAATACTTTCAACCGGCGAACAGTCGTTCCACTCTCTTTATGCGTCGCAGTAAGCGTGGGCAGAAACTACCATTTCTAAAAGCCATAGGCAAATTAATTGCAAGCCTTCGTATATCGTTTATCAGTAGAACAAGTCTCATCTATAATGGTCAGTCAGAAATGTTAGTGAGATTATTCTTAGCAGGTTGTCAGTACAATGCGACCGGGCGAGGTGTGCTATTCGGTATATTTAATATGAATGTTAGGTTGTATAAGGTTATTATTAACTTGTAAATACAGTACTCGTTTGATTTTAATTGTGTATATCTAGGCTTGTAATGGTTTTTGATACATTCTGATGTTTTTATTTTATGATTCAACATATAACACAGAGAGGTCTTCGGAATCTAGCTTTAAATATGACGTTAATCGTTTCCACAACAAAGCCGTTGGTTGGACCCAGACTCTTCGAAGCACTTGAAAAGTAATTATCGACTATGCACGTACAAAACAACATGAAAAAACCAAAAGTATACCAAGGATCTATAAGGAAATGCCATTTCTATAGCCATCGTTATTGATTTCTTCCGACATCAGAGAGACGTTCACGAACTTCCTCAATACCAAAGTAGACTTGAAACAAAATACTCCAAGGCAAATCTAAGTAATAGGCGATACAAAGCACGTACAGAAACAGCTTGCCTGCGGTTGATATTAAGAATTGATCACTATCTCGCGATCATAAAAAAAGCAACTGCAATATGTAAACTAATCACAGCAACATGACGAAAAGTAACTGTAAACAGAGTTTAAATTCTCCAAGTAAATCATGATAATGGATACTAAACCCCCTTTCTGTCCCACCCTCTGGTACTAGGAAACACGACATTTGTTGAACAAGTACGTACAACCTCTTACAGTTAAAATTCCCCGTTCCTTGTTTGAAGCCATGGTAACCATTTTCCTCCATTACATTTCCATTGTAACTGTTATTGAAGCTTGTGTTGTGTAAAATTATAAACATCCAGGGTCTAATCCAGCTTCTTATTTTACCGTGTATCGGTAAATTTCCCCAAAAGAAATAATTTCCTTCGTTCATGAAAATTCACCAACAAGCTCCAAAACATTCCCCAAATAAAGCAAAAATGCTAAATTTCCATTCCTTCTCCATCTTTTATTTCTTTGTGTCTGTAACGAACGTTTTGTGGTTATATTTACTTTTTTTCATTCCTTTGGGTATTCACTGTACTGTTAGTAAGCAGTAGTTTCATTCGAATGCACCTCAATCAAACGCATATGTGACCATATTTAAAGCGCGTCACTGACACCGTCAGCGACCTGTCACCATGTCGCAGTAGAAGGATTTATTTACAATGATTTCGAAACAAGAGTCGCATGCTAGTAATTTGTCATAGGATCACTTTCGTCATTCGTTTTTGTCCGGGGGATTTGAGATAATTAATTTTTATTTGTTTTCACGCTAAATCCGGCTTTCTGATTGGCAGATTCTGTTCTTCATATACTATGAAGAAAACATACGGGAATGGCGCGAAAACCGGATGTTATAATGACCTCACAATATTTAGACAATTTTGATATAGACAAAATAAGCCATTGGAAAATCAATGGAATCGTACATTTAAACGTATTTCATATTATCAAGTACTCTGAAAAATTAATCATAAGCATTGATGTCACTATTTTTAACTTCATAACTACACGGATTCACACAGTTTGCAAACAAAATTTCTTTCATATCCCTATGAAACTAAAAAAAATAGTGACATCAATTCTTAAATAAGTTCGAAAAAAACGCGACTGATATTCAATTATCAATACATCAAAAGTGTGTGGTATTTTCAACCCTATTCCAGTTGTTTGTATATTTTAAATAAAACCATTCAAGTTTCTGTCCGAGACCAGCCTTTATTACACCAGTACATATGAAAGAAATATATATACAAACATGGATATGTAGTTCATTAAGATGCACACAGACAAAACGTTTTAATGAACTTACTTTTTAATAAAATCTTTTGAACATTCCTTCCATTTTAGGTTTGGATGGATGTTTGTGATAGTATCTAAAATTTTATCTTAATTGTAATGATAGATTTTCTAACACTTGTTTTTTTTTAAGAATAGTCTTCGAATGGAACAGCATGTTGTGGAAATATAAAATGTATATATCTAGTTTTAATGTCGCCAACAGGGGGCGAAAGCGTTAATGGAAAACTACAAGATTCGCTGGTGCTTAAAAAATAAATCTTGTGAGGACTTAAAGGTAAGCACGCAGTTATAGATTCCTAGATTACTTCTTCACTTGCACGCGTTGATCATATTTCTAGATTTTTAGGTCTCTGTAGACTTCATTTCATTAGCCAATATTGTGAAAGCAGAAGGAATCGATTCAAGTCTAACCGGCATTACGAATATAAAAGTGGGTGTCTTTTCAAAATATGCATGGTACGCTGACTTGATGAATACATATAAAACATTAAGGGCTCAAAAAGAGTATACGCCTGGATTCCCCCATCACTTCAACAGTTGATACGAATGATAGATTTATTATGTATTTATCTTATAACATAGTATGCTGGCTTAATTAATACATAAACAATCCATTTAGGGCAACGACCGATCTAAAGAAAAAATAGAACATTCGCATGAATTGCTAAAACACATAATTACTTCAGAGTTTAACACGAATGATCGATCAATTATTTAAGGATCTTACAATGTGTGTTTTAAAAGATTGTTTTCTTTACTAACCCAATCATGTCCAGGCGTGTTACGGATTCGTCGGTCTAGAAATAGAAAGAAAATCTCAAACGTTCCATGAAGTTATATATCTGCTCACATCTATCACTTCATGCTCCATTGGACTGGAGTAATTGTAGGATTTGAATACAACGTTCTATTTTCTTTGTGTTACGTAAATGAATTCAGGCAATGCTAATGGATGGGAGGAGGGATTTGTAAAATCAGATTGCCTTGGTTTGTTAACGTGCTATTAAAATGTAACAAAAAGGGTCGTTTAAGGGCAGTCACCTGTGCATGTGGTATGAAGCGTGTGTGATGTGCGTGTATGTTTTGAGAGACTGCAGACAATGATTTCCCACGGACGACAATTTTAGTATTTGCTACTGTCTATGTTAAATAAAAATTACCAAGTCCGGTCATTCATCCGTAATTTTGAGGAAACGTCATCCCACACAACTGTGATCACACTTTTTAAAAAAGGAATCATCTTGTTAACTTTCAGATGGGGTTCCATCTTGTGTTGAATTCCACACTAAAATTAACCAAACTTTACATAAAATTGCAATTTTGATTATTTCCTCTATCAGGGACATGCTTAAAAGAATTTAAAGAATTCTTCACACATTTTACATTGAACATTTAACATAACTTGGACCTCCATACAGACAGACGTGGCAGTCCCAAAACGGTTATATGTGGCATTTTATTCCAACAAGTATATAGGCATTACTAGAGCTTCAGTACTCATTAAAAATAAAGCCTAGAGCTTGTCTATTTTTGATAAGGAAAATTTCGCTTTTGGCCAGATCTACGTAGTCTTTAGACTCGTACTGATTGGCAGTTTGTTGGTTTGGTTATTCGTCCCATTTACAGCTATGCGTTTTGATACAGCCTCATTTTTGCAAATTAAGCTTCGATTTGAGCGCTCGCCTCTGTGAAAGGATTCTGTCCCCTGGCCGAGACGCACCTTAATTTTTAAATTTAAAGTTTCCAGCTAATGTTCTGCATAATGGGAATGGAACGACTGGTTCGTCCTTTGTGAGTACTAGATGAACTGGTCGGCTGTGCTGTGTTATTTATCAATTTGTAACTAATATTATTATATGTTATAAAAAAGGGTTTTCTGCATGGGCTGAGGCTGATTATATCTAGTTCACTAATAGTAATATAAAAAAGATCAGCTTTTCTATCATTTCGAAGCGACACATCACAAATATGTTCAAGTATAAAAAAACAACTTATTTTTACACACGCAATTAACGGCCTATTAACAGCCAGGGTCATTTTAGGGTGGCTTCTATGTGTGTTGTGTGTGGGTGTGCGTGTTGTTGGACGCTGTTGTATATTTGTGTTGTGTCGCCTTACAATAATAGAACTTTTGCCACTATAGTGTTATCTTACTGAAGCACGCTACAAAAGACACCAAAAACGCACACCCCATCCGGTCACATTTTACTGAAAACGCCATCCGGTCACATTTTACTGAAAACGGACAAACCAGTCGTCCCTGTACGCCGAGCGCTAAACTGAAACATTGTGCCAATTTTATAGACTATGGTTTATTCCAGAGCCTTTCCCAAAACAATGAGTTTCATCAACTGAAGGTCAAAAGTGAGGCGTTGTCAAGAGAGCCGTTTGAAAGAAATTAGACAATATGGAAGAAGAAAAAAATAACAAAAATCTAAATGGTATCGCAGTTCACGATCACATGCGATAGGGGTAGCAGGTACAACTCTAATGGCTTATCGGCAGAGTAAACCCACCCAACCAACAAGCATCTAACTGCCTACAAAAAATCTGAACTTAAGTTTAATACCAGCTTATGCACCTACCATGTTTCAAATGCATTCCTTTAAGTGAAACTGGAATTTTCAATGTCATGTTTTTTGAGGCAATAAAAAGAAATCAAAATTCCCCACTACCCATTGGTCGGAAAAGGATGATAAATATATAGAAACATATATAGACAATGACAATCTGACTTCTTTTCAAAAACTACTGAAGTTACAATCAAATTAACTCCACTATAACAGAAATTTTGTGTCAAAACCCACTCTAGGTCTTTGTTGTATATATTACTTAAAGAAACGCGTATAACATACATTCATTTTATATGTATCAAATAGGATTTGACTGTCTGCGCGTGATTGAATGGTGACGGCACACAATGATAAGGAAATGATGGGTCAGACTCCCAGAGGAAAAAATAGAGCCTTGAGACAGCTAATTCTGTTAGATGATCAGTTCTTGTCTGATAAGATTGGTGAAGTTGCACGCGGTTTGACCTGATTCAGTAAACACGTGACAATTAGTTAAAACACATGATGGATATGAAGCATATCTTTATGTCACGTTATACCGACAACGCGCAAACCAGTCGTCACACTCACGTGCATGTTGCAGCCATCTGAAACAAAAAACTCATACTCCAGCTTGGCTGGTCCTTTTTCTTCATACCTTTATGAAGACAAAATCTGGATATTGCGCGTAACCCAACGTTATCGTTTAACATATAATTTAATATTACTCTCTAAGGGAGTAAACTCCTTTATATAAACTATGCCAATGACATTTTTGTTTGATAGTCCTTGTGTTGTGTATTATTGAATCCAGCTATTATACACGGTATTCCGACTATAAATATCAATAACCGTTATTGGAAAAAACCGTACTCAGTCAAACATTATACCCCAGAACACTTCGGAAGAGGAGTATTGTATTTAAATGTAAGGGAGATAACTCCTATATTCATATTTTTTTTTCAGAATTGGAGTGATAATGATACTACTTGCCTTTCCGACTATAAATACCCATAGCCTGTTATTGTAGAACAAACCTTAACTGAAGCTACATTTATACACGACAACAGTTGAGAAGAAAAGTAACGTATTTAAATTAATCTGTGTAAGGAAGATAACTCCTTTATTTATTGTTTCACTGACTTGCATAATGGTACTACATGATAGAGTCTCCGACTATAAATGTCCATAGCCAGTTATTGGATAAAATCTCTTAACCCTGTCGAACTCTAGATGTATACTCTAACAAAAAGAGCATTGCAAACTATAATGTCTAAAAGGGGAATATTCAATGGTTGGGATACTTTGTGTTATCAGTTTAAGCCATCGTTATCTAACTATGGAGATTAGAATTACAACTTGTGCATGTGAACTTGAAAAATTCAAAGTTATCTAACTCAGAAAATAGCAAGTTTTTGTGATCACAAACGAGGGGTAGGGGAAATTATAAGTTAATCATTAACTTTTAGTTCTTGTTTTAATAAGTTTGAGCTATTCCTGTGACGTATGAAGTCGTTATTTTGCTTTTGATAAATGTATGTTATTTCTGAAAATGCATTATATGACCGTTTTTGCAGCCAATGATCTGCTAACTTAATCAGACCGGTTTCTTGTTGAGTAGACTAATCAAAGCGATGGAATATTTACAATGTGTCCTAAAAGTAGCACTGAAATAGAAATAGGTAAGCCATAATGAAAAGCCCAACTAACGACGAACAAGCCACTGGCAAACTTTGGCACATATTTGGCTTTCTAAATTCTTTGAGACAGACGTGGTGAAGCCAGTGTTAATATAATTGTGAGTAACATATTATTATGATTCAGGGACATCTAAGCCGTATAACTCACATTTATATTAAATATGTGCTCTTGAGTAGTTGCATAAAGCCCTTTCAGACTCTTATTTGTCCCGTAATTGACATATCGACGGACAGTATGTAGCCACACATCGTGCTCGTGAAGGCACCTGCAGATATTAAATGTCGGAAAAATCGTCGTAGCAAACTAAATACGAATTTAAAAGTCACGTGCGTTTTTATTGACAGCTGGCGACCCGTCAATACGGCAATAGAATTTACCCTTAAAGGTTCATATGATTTTGTTTACGATGTTTTCGCTAACGCATATAGACTCGTGTGTAATCCTGTCTTGTCTGTTTGGAATAAGGTCACAGGGGATACATCACGTGATATGTCCACTATTGATCGTCGCCTTTTATATTATATATGTAAAATATATCCTGTGACTTACCAAAGGACAAAAAGAACTGTTTAAAACTTGTCTAGGTGATGGCCTATCATATCGCTTACTTCATCTCTATGACTTATTAGCAATGTGACATGGGTGAAATATGAAACATTTTATTTATAATAAAGTACACCTTTAATCCTTTTTCATTACAAAAAAAAATCCAACGTTATGACTTTAGATTTATAGGATACTGAGATAAAAGGCCAAGTAATCTAGAACTTAATCCAAAGATCAGGAAGTCGCATGGTTATTGTTATTGCATAAGTAGGTTTATATACGTCTGAGGTCTGTATGTTTCTTGTAAATGACTTGGATGTAGGTTTATATACGTCTGAGGTCTGTATGTTTCTTGTAAATGAATGGATGTAGGTTTATATACGTCTGAGGTCTGTATGGTTCTTGTTAATGACTTGGATGTATGTTTCTTGTAAATGACTTTGATGTAGGTTTATATACGTCTGGGGTCTGTATGTTTCTTGTAAATGACTTGGATGTAGGTTTATATACGTCTGAGGTCTGTATGTTTCTTGTAAAAGATTTGGATGTAGGTTTATATACGTCTGGGGTCTGTCTGTTTCTTGTAAATAACTTGGATTTAGGTTTATATACATGTACGTCTGGGTCTGTATGTTTCTTGTAAATGACTCGGATGTAGGTTTATATACGTCTGGGGTCTGTATGTTTCTTGTAAATGACTCGGATGTAGGTTTATATACGTCTGGGGTCTGTATGTTTCTTGTAAATGCCTTGGATGTAGGTTTATATACGTCTGGGGTCTGTATGTTTCTTGTAAATGACTTGGATGTAGGTTTATATACGTCTGGGGTCTGTATGTTTATTGTATATGCCATGGATGTAGGTTTATATACGACTGGGGTCTGTTTGGTTCTTGTAAATGACTTGGATGTAGGTTTATATACGTTTGGGGTCTGTATGTTTCTTGTAAATGACTTGGATGTAGGTTTATATACGTCTGGGGTCTGTATGTTTCTTGTAAATGACTTGGATGTAGGTTTATATACATCTGGGGTCTGTATGTTTCTTGTAAATGACTTGAATATTGATCCGATGATTCGATTTTATTTCATTGAAGGTCACAGGGACAGTCAAGAGACCCAAAGGCCTTGATGAATTGTTCGATTTAAAACCTTTAACCGACATTAAGGTGTAGAAGACAGGGAGAATGCACATTCCTGTCGAATGCCACGGCCTAGAATATAACCCTCATGTCTACCGCAATGGAAAAAAAATGTGACTCAATAGACTATATTACTATTGATATTTTCACTCGCTTTTGCGAAATACAAATGTGAAAATATAATTGTAATTGGTACCTCATTCGCATTTTTGTATAGAAATATGACGTTGTGCTCACAAAAATACGACGTAATAATAGCAAGGTCAAAAAACTCTGTCATGGCGAAATAATTTTTGGCTGAACTAGTATTCTTCTGAAAATAAAAATGTAATTAATGTAATATTCCTTGGAACGGATTTGTATAGGCTTCGCCTGCTATCCAATCCAATTGCTAATAAATTGTACTATATTATATATATTTATGATCTATATTATAATTATGATTATATTTATCGTTTTACCAATAAAATACTTTGAAATTGAAATTGATATAATATTCCTTTCCTGATGAAAACCAGTTAAGCACCCGTGAAAAAATATCAAATTTTTCACCCCAATGAAATAGAACTAGACTTGAGGTATTAATCTATAAACAAGAAATTTTATATAACTTCAGGACCAGTATTCCAATTAGCTCATTCAGTGGCCCTTCAGGTAGGGCATTAAAATTGTACATGCTGCCCCTATAGTATGATCGTAAAAGGCGACTATATTTAGGATCTTATCTTTTCTATTCTTCCTAACTAACTTTATCATTCCTAATGCCTCCATTGGCACTGCCTCACTTCTAGCCTTGAGTATTGGGTTCTGTCCCCTGGCCGAGACACACCAAAGTCTATAAAAGTGGTAGTTTCTGCTCCTGCTTAGCGCTCAGAACAAAAAGGGAGTAGGACGACTGGTTCGCCCGTTGTCAGTATAATGTGACCGGGTGGGGTGTGTTGCTTGGTGTCTTCGGCGGCATGCTTCAGTGATATAGCACTATAAAAAGGGCAAAAGTTCCACTATACAAGAAGACACAACATGAATATACCGCAGTCTCCCAAAACACGCACCTCGCACAACATACATGCAACACACCGCATACATGGGAGGCCGGCCTTACATGACCATAGCTGTTAATAGGACGTTAATGAATCAAACAAACAAACAAACAAACCAATAAAATACTTTGAAATTGAAATTGATATAATATTCCTTTTCTGATGAAAACCAGTTAAGCACCCATGAAAAAATATCAAATTTTTCACCCCAATGAAATAGAACTAGACTTGAGGTATTAATCTAAAAACAAGAAATTTTATATAACTTCAGGACCAGTATTCCAATTAGCTCATTCAGTGGCCCTTCAGGTAGGGCATTAAATTGTACATGCTGCCCCTATAGTATGATCGTTAAAGGCGACTATATTTAGGATCTTATCTTTTCTATTCTTCCTAACTAACTTTATCATTCCTAATGCCTCCCTTGGCACTGCCTCACTTCTAGCCTTGAGTATTAGGTTCTGTCCCCTGGCCGAGACACATCAAAGTCTATAAAATGGTAGTTTCTGCTCCTGCTTGGTGCTCAGCATACAGGAGTGGGACAACAGGTTCGCCCGTTGTCAGTATAATGTGACCGGGTGGGGTGTGTTGCTTGGTGTCTTCGGCGGCATGCTTCAGTGATACAGCACTATAAAAAGGGCTGCAGTTCCACTATACAAGCAGACACAACCCAAACATACCGCAGTCTCCCAAAACACGCACCTCGCACTTCACACACGCTACACACTGCATACATGTGAGGCCGTCCTTACATGACCCTGGTTGTTCATAGGATGTAAAATTAATCAAACTAGCAAACAAACAAACAAAGCTCATTCAGATGAGGGACAGAAATCGTATTTAGCACCACGCACAAACCACATAGAACAGCTTATTTTCGAAAAAAGTCAAAATTGGTCAAAACTCTTAGAACTTTTAAAATGACCAATGTGGTTGTGTGACCACTGGTGTACATCATTCTGTCCCCTGTCCGAGACACAAATTAATCTGTACATTTGTCAAGTGGTAATGTTCTTCGTTCAAATCAAAGAGAGATTTTGACGACAGTTGTGCCTGTTGTCAGTATAATATTAATATGACCGGGTAGAATGTGTGACAATTTGTTGGTTGGTTAGTTGGTTACACTGTATAATACGTTTATAATCAGTAGTGTCATTTTAGCGCTTTGTAACGCTTATTCAATTACAGTGCTTAAATTTTTTCACTATCAAAAACAGGAGCAGACGATTTAATATTTTTCTTCAGTTACAAAAGGTTCTTACTTTACACCGTTACCACCATTGAAAAGTTTGAGCTTCTAATTTTACTAATTATACTTAAAAATATGAAAAATGATTAATTGCATCCCGAAAAAAATCCGTGGCACTATATGCTATTTGAAATGAAGTACTAATTGCGTATGCACCAAAGGCAAAATAAGTTATTTTATATTAGTTTTGTGTTAATTAGGCATATATATACACGATTAAACACTGATTAATGTTCAAATGATAGTCTCGTTTACAAATTTTCAAGTGACTAGCTTTCAAGAGTAGAACATTCAGGGTCCGTCACAAATTAAAAATGCATTAAAATTTTAATGGTTACCTCTTCCATTCCGTCAAATAAACCGTACTTTAAGCACCACAATCTGCAAAAGTACACAAACAACGCACTGAAGATAGGGAAGGTCGGCCTTAATTGATCCTGTCTGCATAATGACGTAACGCGCAAACAACCAAACCGTATTTTACTACAAGTCTAGCAAAATTTATTATCAGATTTTGTCTCAAACAAAACATATTGTAAAGTGTATCTCAATAAATGATTAGATTAAGTTAGCTTCAATTCCAAAACCAGCAATCGAATGATCAAGACTCTGTGAACTACATGGTAAACAGCCATTAATTGTGAATTGAAGTCCTTTAGAGACATCGCAATTTACTTACAAGTTCGAACATCTTACCCTCAATAAACCAGTCTAAAGTAATGAACAATGTATATTGCACTTTTGCAACCTTCCCCTGCAGCATGAAGTACACGGTAATGACACCAGTGCTGAAATGTTGCTCTTTGAATCAACACAAACCTATAGTGGCTGAAAAATATACCTCGTTTAGACGGAAAAGGATTTAAATGAACTGCAATCACATTATTTACGCGTATGTCAGACAGTTGAATGGAATTCTAATGTTAAGTAAGGCACGGCAAATAATGGAATCCGAATTTGTAATTTTATCCAAATGGTTGAATGGTAGATTCAAGTAGTGAGTTTTGGATGTTGTTAAGAAATAAAGAAACACACCAAAACTGAACTAAGTCAAAATAGACAACTGACATCTAATAGAAAATATAAAGTTGACCAATTGTTGAATTTAATAATTTGTCAACACCAATCTGATTAAAGTACAGATTCTTATAACTACTCCATTCCTCTTATCAATAGCAGTGATAATAAAGGTCTGTATTTTAATCAGATTGTGTCAACACGGACATCGATAAATCCCTATATACCAATTTCTATATTAAAATCTTTCTTTTTTTCTTTTTACCCTTTAAATGCCATTATGGATTTCCATATCTTTTTTATAAACAATGATCTTACGTAACATACATATTCCTGTATGTGATTCTTTATCAGACGTTGTCAGTTTTTTCAATAGAGAAAAATGAAAAACTGAGTTGCGTAAATATATAAAATATGATAATCAATAATATTACTACAATTATGTTTACAGTTGTACATTGGGAGACATTTTTAGGTCATCTGACCCAAAGGGTCAGGATGACCTATTGTCATCATGCACCGTCCGTCGTCGTGCACCGTGCGTAAACTTTTCATTCAAACAACTTCTTCTCAATAACCGGAAGGCCAAGGGTACTCATATTTGGCCTGTAGGTTGCTGGGATGTAGGGCTACCAAGGTTGTTCAAATGAATGACCTTGACCTTCATTCAAGGTAACAGGGGTCAAAAAGGCTAAAATCTTTCAACGACTTATTCTCAAGAACCAGAAGGCCCAGAGTACTGATATTTGGCCTGTTGGATGCTGGGATTAAGGGCTACCAAGTTTGTTCAAATAAATGACCATGACCTTCATTCAAGGCCAAAGGGGTAAAATAGGCTAAAATCCTTTAAACGACTTCTTGTGAATAACTTAGAGGCCTAGAGACCTGATATTAGGCCTGTGGCATGCTTGGATGAAGGGCTACCAAGTTTGTTCAAATGAATGACCTTGACCTTCATTGAATGTCACGGGGTCAAAAAGGCTAAAATCTTTAAACGCCTTCTTCTCAAGAACCAGACGACCAAGGGTACTGATATTGGGCCCGTAGGATGCTGGAATGAAATGCTACCAAGTTTGTTCAAATATATGACCTTGACCTTCATTCAAGGTCACAGGGGTCAAATAGGATATAACCATTTAAACAACATCTTGTGAATAATGAAGTGGTTTAGAGACCTTATATTGGGCCTGTGGCATGCTGGGATGAAGGGCTACCAAGTTTGTTCCAATGAATGACCTTGATCTTCATTCAAGGTCACGGGGGTCAAATACGCTTAAATCTTTAAATCACTTCTTCTCAAGAACCAGAAGGCCCAGGGTACTGATTTTGGGCATGTAGCATGCTGGGATGAAGGGCCACCAAGTTTGTTCAAATGAAGGACCTTGATCTTCATTCAAGGTCGTGTGGGTCAAAAGGCTTAAATCTTTAAATGACTTCTTCTCAAGAACCAGAAGGCCCAGGGTACTGAAATTGAACATGTAGCATGCTGGGATGAAGGGCTACCAAGTTTGTTCAAATGAATTACCTTGACCTTCAATCAAGGTCACAGAGGTCAAATAGGCTAAAATCTTTAAACGACTATGTTGTACTGTACTAATAGTTAGGTGACCGTTAAGGCCCATGGGCATCTTGTATCAATTATGAGCTAAATAAGCTCTATGCACTTTAAAAACCGTTCTGTTACCATTTTATATTTAAAACATTATTTTAAGGAAACAAAATGGTATGTGTGGAATACAATATAAATATTCTCATTGATTTTCAGGATACGATTACTTCATAACATGATTTCTAGCATAAGCTGCGAGAAGAATGCTAGTTTAACACAATCTTATACCTGTTCTTTCGAAATCTCAAGAACCATGGACTCATTAAAATGTTAAATGAAGACATTTTACTTCAATATCTGAAATGTTTTACACTTAAATAAATGGGAACAACGTAGTATATATCCATTATTTCTAGATTTCATATAGAGATTGTCTGGGAGCCTTCTGATTGGGTATTTAGGTAGCATCGGTTTTGAAAGCTTAATATTTGGCTTGGATTATACCAATTTGATTAAAAATACAGATCCTCCTTATCACTACGTTTAATATGAGGATCTGACAACATCCCAGTGGGGGCCACTCAAAGATGACCTTTGGAAATGGCCAATCAAATTGGCACTGCCAGAACCTTGACTGGGGACGAAATGGTTTGAAAAAGTTGTCAGTTATTTTTTGCCAAAGAGCACAACGAAGCTAAATGTATACTTTTAGTCTGTTTTTGCAAACGGTTGCCAAGAGTACAATTTAGTGAAAAGTTAGGTCAAATGGGACTCATTTATATATCATGTGACATCCGATAACGTTTGTGCATGACAAGTATCTCCATTGGTGATGGAATGTAACACTTTTTTGTTCATTAATGTAACACTTTTTTAATTAGTTAACGTCCTATTAAAGGGACAATTCACTCAGGCTTATTCTTTTACATAACTAAGAAGCAAATTAAGGCATAAATGTATTGTTCTACATTTCTTATGAAACATATACCATAAGATATTGACAAATCCCACGTCATTGTTAAGTATTTAATTGATACTGTTGTAATTACAAATCGTTTATCAATATGAATAAGCAGGTACAATATGTACGCTGTACCCATATCCGAGCCAAAGTCACACACGTTACACAAATGAACTTCATATGTACATGTAGTTAACCACTGAGGAGGTGATAAAATGCATTACTCTGAGAGCAAGGGACAGGGTTCGGCATACAAGATGTTCGTCCACAATGTGTAATGGCGGACAGCGAGCGAGTTTGAACATTTCGCACGCATTTCACCACCATGGACTTTTCTGGCATATTACAGTAAAACCGACTGATCTAATTTCCATTAGAACTGGGTTTTTTTTCGATATATGTACAAATTTTAATGTTCTCTTAGACTGACTTGTCCCTTTAACAGCCAGGGTCATGTAAGGACGGCCTCCCATGTATGCGGTGTGTTGTGTGTATGAGTGCGGGTGTATTTTGTACGTGTATATGTGTTTTGGGACGAAATGGCATTATCACTTGACGTACCAATGTGTAGAAAATGTATTTGATCTGAAGTACACGTGGTAAAAGGTCATCTTAACATGACCCCTTATGGGATGTTGTCATATCCTCTATTGAACGGAGTGGTATAAGGATATGTATTTTAATCAAATTGGGATAATGCATATATATGTAAAATATATAAAACTTTAGAATTATTTCAAGTCTGGTTTTGCTAACGGTTTGCCAAGAGTACAATTTGGTGAAAAGTTAGGTAAAATTGGACTCATTTATATACCATATGACACCCGATAACGTTTGTGCGAGACAAGTATCTCCATTGGTGATGGAATGTAAAACTTTCTATTATTAATTAACGTCTTATTAACAGCCAGGGTCATGTAAGGACGGCCTCTAATGTATGCGGTGTGTTGCGTGTATGAAGTGCGGGTGTATTTTTTACGTTATATTCTTAGGTCTTATTGTATAGGGGAACTATATTACTAAAGCATGTAATTTCCCGCGGAAATAACGCAAGTACGGTCTATAACTTTTACGTCATTCCATTACCAATAGAAACTATAGGTCAGCACGAATGTTGAAAAGTATCATGTGGTACCTGAATTAGTCCCCGGCGCGGAATTTAATACAAGATGACAGCGTCAAGCTGACCGATCTTTAAATTCTTTTATTAACAAGTAATAATATATTACTTTTTCAAAACCAGACTTGAAAACAACATTTAACCTAGACAGCGGCAACAGACGATATAGAGGGATCGCCAGCTATCCATCAAAGTGTCTGGGTAACGCACGTGACTTTGCATTTTGCTATGACTTTTGCTACGACATCGGTTAGATACACGTGCGTTGGCTACGCCTTGCGGCTACATGTACTGTATAGACTGTCTGAGGATCGGTCAATTGCCATTTCTTGAAAATCGTTTCCTTCTGTCAGTCATCTATGGAAAATTACTTGGTTCAACGTGTTATGAGTACGCAATGGTAGACTACTGTGCTGTGTATTGTGGTCTTATGTTTCATACCACATAAAGCTGCATAACGAAAGTCAGTGTACATGTGTAGCATTATAAGAACAACACGCACAATCAGAAATGAATTTGCGATTTTATTGACATCATATATGTATCGTAAACATTGCTTCTGTATATGTGTATGTTTTTATACATTACTTGAAAATAAATAATATTAAATTTTGTATCGAAAGAAGTTACAAAATGAATTGTTGTTGGATTTGGAAATTATTCCATACGTTTGGGATTGTTATTAAGTGTTAACTTTTAAATTAAAAACACTTATGGTTGTTAAAACAAAATTTGTGTGACCTGTTTTTACGACACACAAATAATAACAAGATTAAGATCACCTTTATTTGCCGACAAAAATAAGATGTGATAGTATCTTAATCAAAGCGGCACCATTTATACTCTAAAATCTTAATTTCATAACGAATGCATTACATTAACAACTAATTAGATTGAAGTTATTATCAACTTCCCCATACACTCATTCTTACTGAACATCTTTTGTTAATCTAATTTTTTATAAGTACTGAAAGACTGACAATAAACTACTCAATACCGAACTACCTGAGGACATGTGTACCGCAAAGTGGCATTTACTTTCCGCCAAATTATCATCATATCATTTTAACAAAGTTCAAGCCTGGTCGATATGTGTTCACTCTACTGAAATCATCCCTATGGTCGGCATGATTTAACACTGACAAAATGACAACTATGAAATTTGAGACGACAGTTAATGCATGAAGAATTTCTAAGCCGTCACACATCTTGTTTCAACAGCAGTTTGTTCTGAAAGCAGGGATCGGAGTACATGTACGACAGTATGACGTTATTCGATTATTGACAAATTTAACAATTTATGACGTGACACAGAGAAAAAGTAGTTATGTCAAATTTTGAAATATCACTAAGGGAATATCAATATATTTATCGATCAACCAGTGCATTTATACAACGGCATATGAGTGAAATATCATGGCGTATTGTGGTGGAAATAGTATATACTACGGCAACAAAGGCAACCTTATAAGTAACAAAAATTGAAACATTTTAATCCAGTGGCAGACAGATAGACCATCGAGTCTGTAAACGACATTGGTTTGGCATATTCTGTGCAAACATTTACCATAAAATAAAATACCAACATCAATATGAAATGATTGATAGAGCACCAAAGAATGTAAAACAGATAATAAATGAAACCAAAAATTAAACCAGAAGTCCAGAGAATGTTTTTCCAGGGGTGTACAATTCTGAAAATTTTGCACTAGCCCAAGCAGGAAAATGTAAAGTGAACAATCAGCATTTATTACCTGCTGTTTTCATTTTATAGGTATGATGAATTTATTAAATAGTACAGTTCATGAAAATTCTGTAAAAAAATCTTTAATTGAAATTACTGTTTTACTGAACACTTACCTATTTTCCCTAATTTTCTGAGCATTGAAAAAAAACTTTATCTAGTAACATTTGCATGATACATTCGTATTTGAATCAAATAATGCCAATTTCATATAGATTTATTACAAGAACTACACAAAATCAATTTTACAATTTACTATGAAATATTTTGTAAATGATTATTAATTAGTACTGCTGATTTTCATTTACAAGTTTTCAACATATCATAAAAATATGCGAAAGATAGATGAAAATATGCAAAAATATTGTACCTATAATTATGAAACCATTATTAAAGTTATTTTGAAAAACATTCAGTGGGTTTATTTGTGTCAACTGTGTTAACTAAGCATACCTATGTATCTGCAAGTGTACATGACAACATTTTACCGTGTATTTTAATCACTTCAAAATGATTCGCTATCCATCTCACAGCAGTAGTACTTTCTGAATCCAACCCCCATATACTCAAATTTATAACACTAAAATGATAATGATGCTAGATAATAAAACTGTCACTTCATAATTGATTCTTATCTAGAGTCAAGAAAGCTAGATTTTCCCGTTCCCTGTCTGTCAGCAACCTCGGCAAACACATGGCCATCTGGGTCACCCAAGCGCTTAACTTTCATCAATTACATAACAAAACGTTTGATGCACCTAGATGAAGAATGTTATTTACGTTTGGGAACCACCTGTGGTATGCATCGATATCGTTTGCTTCAGTTTTGACGACACATTTACTGCTAGTAAAATTCTAATTGGCAATAAAAAGCTAAACTGCTGATTTACAACTGAAATTTCAATGTGAATATAGGATTTTAACAGAAATTTTCACTAGCCCACGGGCTAGTAATGATCGTGAAGCCACTAGCCCTGACCTGAAATTCACTAGCCCCGGACGTCGGGCTAGTGGAATTGTACACCCCTGTTTTTCGCCAAATTTGGTTTCAATCGATGCAGAACTCTATGACTAGTAGCGACTTAAAGGAAATGTTGACGGACGCCGCGTCATGACATAAGCTCATCGGCCTTTTGGGTAAATTGAGCTAAAATAGAGATATTTAGAGAATACACCAGATTGGAATCTCATTACTGTACGAGACTTTTATTTCCAATCTCCTTGGGGGGAAAATTGATGTGTATGATAAAAGAGAAAACACTTTTGAATTGACAAACTCTATATTAACAGACAAGAAGAATATACGTATATAATATTTCTCCCGAGGCGTCTAGCTAAGTATCTTTTGTGTTTCACGATTAATCAACAAGTCGTAATTGAAACGTGATGATTTTTCGGCGCCCCACCTGGTGATCTGTTCGTGTTGGGCAAACATGTTGCGATGATTGTCTGGCGTTTACAGGTTTATAATGTTCCATTTTCCTTCTCAGGCAGGTCAGACTGGGGTTTAGCAACAGAGGTTGACGGGTGACACAACCAGGAACAGCGTCCGTATTTAGTGATATGTGACGAGAAGAAATTACTGGCCGATATTTCTGGCAATATTCCTGATGCAGTGTCTCTTCCGGGTCAACAAGGGATGATTGAGTATAACTCGGTCACATCCTTTTCTGATATCTTATATAGCACTATTAAAAGAGAAAGAGTTCGCGTATACAAGAAGACACAACGCGAATATAATGCAGTCTCCCAATACATCATGTACTTCATACACGCTGCACACCGCATAGATGGCTGTAAATAGGACGTTAATTAAGCATTTAATCAAACAAACAAATCATATTGTTGTTATGATATCAATGTTTGTTTGTTTGTTTGTTTGATTAATTTACGTCCTATTAACAGCTATGGTCATGTAAGGGCGGCCTCCCATGTATGCGGTGTGTTGAGTGTATGTTGTGCGAGGTGCGTGTTTTGGGAGACTGTGGTATATTCATGTAGTGTCTTCTTGTATAGTGGAACTGTTGCCCTTTTTATAGTGCTATATCACTGAAGCATGCCGCCGAAGACACCAAGCAACACACCCCACCCGGTCACATTATACTGACAACGGGCCAACCAGTCGTTCCACTCCCTATATGCTGAGCGCTAAGCAGGAGTAGAAACTACCACTTTTAAAGACTTTGGTGTGTCTCGGCTAGGGGACAGAACCCAGAGCCTTCCTCACAGGGGCGAACGCTCAACTCGAGGCCAAAAGTGAGGCGGTGCCAAGGGAGGCATTAGGAAAGATAAAGTCAGTTAGGAAGAAGAGAAAAGATAAGATCCTAAATTTAGTCGCCTTTTACGATATCAATGTGCACAATCTTCCTTGGTTTAGGGGGTAAGGCTTAATGTCCTATTTAACAGCTGAAGTCTTAAAGGAAGTCTTCCTTATGTGTGCAGTGTGTTAAGTGTGTTTTGGTAGACTTTGGTATGTTTGTTGTGTGTCTCCTTGTGATAGGCGAACTTTTGCCCTTTTATAGTGCTATCTCACTGAAGCATGCTGCCGAAGTTACCGAACAACACACTCTACCCGGTCACACTAGACTAACAACGGTCAACCAGTCGTCCCACTCCCACTAGCAAATAGTTATATTCCTTCCGTAACCTTAAGTATCAAGATAATTTAAGTCTCTGTCGATTGAGTTTGTTACAACGTTCATATTTTATACTTTACATATATTTTAATATGGGTAGTTTCTTGTAGCCGGCAACGTTTAGACCTTTATCTGATAGTGCACAAAGATGTATGTATGTACACAAAGGCTTCGTCTCTGCTGCTATTCAGTAGACAGCATTAATGTACTGCAGCCTCCCAAACCAAGTTTAATAGCCAATTGCGTCAAGGAGGACTTCAGACAGTTGCCATGTAATATTCCAATGACATTTTCAATTTTAGTAGGTGAAAAGTTTTGGTTTTAGTTATTAGATGTACGTCTTTGTCACTGTTATGGCCATTTAAGGGCGGTCACCTATGCATGTGAAGTGTTGCGATGTGTAAATGTCTATCTTTTGGGGGGAATTCTACAACTAACAGAAGAAGCATGCTTGGACTATTCTAAAAAATGGAATGCAATTTTCTTCCTTACTTGACAGGGTCATCTCGCGGTTGCCAGGGAAAGATAACTCTGACTTTAACTTAGGTAGGCAAAAGACAGTTCACACGCGTTAGGCAATGCCGTGACATTATGAATACCTGCGGCAACCATTATGGACGACGTGCTGATAAGTCAATGTGGTGATGTTGAATAAAGATGTATCTAAACAACTGATTTTTCATCATTTTCCGTTAAAGTGTAGACGGAGACAAATTATTCAACATGAAAGGTTTTGGCCGTCAACCCTCGGCACCAAAGTCTTTCACTCGAGTAATAAATATACCCGTCTACATATTAGCCCATTGTAAGATTCAATTAGTCTACCAAGGTAATATTTTGGGTAATTGGTAAAGAATGCTAATTGCAAACAGACAACTGATTCGACATTTGCATGGATGCACTGGCGTATCTCAAAAGAAAATTGTCGACACTTAACGAGAGAACAATTCACAGATCTCCCTGAAGCTAGAAATACAGTTAACACTGGATTACATGTTATGGCGCTCAATCCCAATGACTCGGGAGCTCAGGGCACTTTTTCCAGTCTTCAATACCAGGCATGAATGTCATCTTGATTATGATGTTGATGTCTACGTTAGATCTTTTTTCTTTTTGCTTTTTACTTAAACATACATGTCATCAAAATAAAACCTGGCCTTAAGAGAGAATTAGGAATATGAACAGTTTAATATGCTGATCTGTAAACTATACATTATACTTTGGCAATGCTGATTAACCAAAAATAAGATAAAGCTATGATTGATTTATTAGCTCATCTGGCCCAATAGTGCAACTTTTATTAAAAAAATACCCAAACGAGACATCAGAGCTTACCTAAAATAATCACAATAATCTTGCTTTAATATATTTTTGAGTTATAACGCATTTTTATTATGTATAGTATGGTTTGATATGCTTAACTTCCTATGATACACTGCATGCAAAGCGTTGTATGTGAATGGTTTTATGTTTTGGGAGGCTGTAGTTTATTTGTGTGTTGTCTCCTTGTGATAGTTTAACTCTAGTTTTCAATTGCAGTCACTTTTGATTCAACAAATAACTTGGATTGGAGAACAGGCATATCCTATATAAATTCGAATGGTTAATTCTCGTTATATATCATAGTATTATCTCACTAAAGCATTGCACAGAAGACTCCGAACAGTACACCTCACCTTATCATATTATACTAACCGCCGGCGAACTAGTCGTTTCAATCATAGCACAAATAGACATTCACAGACTTCAACATATTACATACAAATAAAACCGACTTTAAACGAATCCGGCTAATACGCCGAACCAAACCAACATTCTTCAAGTATTACCATCAACAATGTCATCAAACGATTTCCAGGTAGGATAAAAATGACACTAGAGTATTACAAATGAATAGTCAATATACATGTATCATCATTTAGCCTAGATATTCATAAAGCTAATATCTTACCGAAAATCCGCAAATCTCTCAACTATTTCCATATGGGATAAAAATGACGTCAGAATGTTACAAATAGATGTTCAATATTCTATTGTTTAGGATAAATTACCCTAAAGCTATGATTTATCGGAAATCAGTAATTCTCTCGAATGATTTCAAGGCAGGTTAAAAAATTACACCAGAATGCTACAAGTAGATATTCATTATATCCATTATATAGACTGGATAACTGTAAAGCTAATGATTTATCGGGAATCAGCAATTCTCTCAATAAATTCCAATGTAGAATAAGAAATGACACCAGAAGTTTCTAGTAGATATACAATATTCTTTGTTTGCTTGTTTGTTTGATTAATTAACGTCCTATTAACAGCTATGGTCATGAAAGGACGGTCTCCCATGCATGCAGTGTTGCGTGTTTGTAGTGCGAGGTCCGTGTTTTGGGAGACTGCGGTATATTCATGTTATGTCTTCTTGTATAGTGGAACTGTTGCCCTTTTATAGTGCTCCCCTGGCCGAGACATACCAAAGTCAATAAAAGTGGTAGTTTCTGCTCCTGCTAAGTGCTAAGCATACAGGAAGGGGAACGACTGGTTCGCCTGTTGTCAGTATAATGTGACCGGGCGGGGTGTTTCGCTTGGTGTTTTCGACGGCATGCTTCGGTGATATAGTACAATATTCTATCATTTAGGATAGATGACCCTAAATCTAATGATTTATCGGAAATCAGCAAATATTTCAAACCATTTGCAAGTAGGATAAGAAATTTCAGTACATTTATCGGGAATCAGCAATGTTCTCTCAAACTATTTCCAGATACGCTAAAAAAATTACACCAGATTTTTCTGAGTATATATTTTGTTTTCGATTATATAGGCTATATAACCGTGACGCTAACATTTTATCGGGAACCACAATGCTCTCGAACGATTTTCATGTAGGATAATAAATGACATTTACAAATCGATATTTAATATTCGATTATTTAGGCTATATAGGGATCAACCAACTAAATAAAAAAGACCTTCGAAATGGCCCCTGTGTATACAAGATTGAGCCCAGGGTATAATTTTAACCCGGCCGCTGATTGGCTGGCTAATTATGGATTTCAAAAGTAAAAATGTTTTCTGACAAGTAATTATTCCTAGATAACCATAATATCAATTTGGAAATTCGTATTGAGATTTAGGTTCAATATATCAATTTTGATAATGAATAGGTAAAAACATTAGAATTTCCGGATATTTTAGTGCAAAATGCGCCTGATTTCAATAAAGCTACCCTGGTTGGAGTTTGAACAGAAGGACCCAAACTTTTTTTTCTATCTAGTGTTATATGAGAACCTAGACTTAAATTATAGAACACAATACCTAATTAATATTTCTTTGTTGTAATAATACAGTACAAAACTTTAACAAAGTTTAACACTGTGGTCTATGTAAAATCATTTAGTTGGTTGCTCTCTATAAACGTCCAGCTAATGCGACATGTACTAATATATCGTGTAAAATTACATTCTTACATGGATGAAACCGAATTCTGGAGAAGTGACCTCATTATTGGTATAAACGTCAATACCGACTGACGAATATATTGGTTCGTCTGATCGCCACTTATCATCGTATTTGACTGCAAAACACATCCGTTTATTGGTAGAGATTCCGACCAGTGTTTTGTTATCTTAACTTAACCTTAATTCTGTGCCTTTCTTGTCACGTTTTGCATTCCATCTGTTTTCTCACAGATTGTACGATCATCATATTCGCTCTGTTCTATAATATGTGTAAGTCGAAACATAAAAGATAACTTAACAAGGAATTTCTCTGAATTTTCGAAAGGTTTGTTTTAAGATTGAATCTAACAAATATGATTCTTCTTAAAGTAAGCACGTTCGATCGGTTTCTGAACAAGTTGGCGAATAATCCGGATTTATTCTTTCACAGTAGGAAAGAGTTGTTGCTTAAAAGTTAGACCAAAGCCATACATAACTCCGTAATAATATAAATCAAAAGTGCGGCAGCATGGACGTTTTATTAATCCACGATGCCTCGTATGTCTTGCTGCAATAAGCGAAAAGAGATAAAATTGCCAGTAGTATACTTCTTCTCCGATAGCGTACAGGTTGTAATTGAGTCACAGATGTATGTCATAGTTTAAGTCCAATTTATGGGCAATGTCCGCTGTATGGTCAATGTACTTGATATACGCTATTTGTCCCTCAATATCAATTTGGACTAAAGGAAGCGATCCATTTTAAATTTGGATCGCTTATCCTGTTATGTGCTAAACATGTTACAATCATTTATTCATTGCAGTATACAAATTGTGAAATCACCTGAATTTGTCTTTGAGATATTGTCTGTGAGGGTTCCAGTATACTCCTGTGTTTGACCACAATTAGCTTAGACGATACGTTTATCACCACATCTTTAATCATATCGAAGATTGAGGGTCATGATTGATCCATTGCTCTAATTGCACTAAGAGATAAACGCACTTAAAGATAAACTATTTTCGCATTCGACCGCTCCTTCATATGTTTTGCATAACAAAGGGCAGAATATACTGTATTTTTTATCATATCTGGTTTATCTCATGTACTGCTCTCATGTTGCTTATCATAACCACTGGCTTCCTTTTCATATAATAATTTTCGGATTTTTTTAATATCATAATAATCGGGTTCTCTTTAATTCGTAATAACCAGATAACTGTTAATGTCAGAATTATTGAGTTCCTTTTGATATAATAATTATCGGGTGCCTTTTAACATCATAATTATTCTTTACTTAATTCATAGGGACATGGCTGTTAATAGGACGTTAATTAATCAAACAAACAAACAAACAAAGAAACATAGGGACAGTTAATCCAATACGATTGTAATTATGTACTTGTGTATTCATACTCGGTCCAAACATGTCCATACATCCCCCTCTTTTGTTTTTCTTCTGTTCGGTATCTGGTATCTTAAATAGATATTGAATACAAAATGTTTTACTTGATGCGTCATTAAAATTAGTACAGTACAGATGTAACATAGTTCCTAATACACTTCATTTTGCGTTTAAGTGCATGAATATCTTTTATGTATATACTTATGTTCGTTTGTTAGACTCTGCCATGTAAATATACAAATGCATGTTTTGCAAATTTTGCCTCACTCAATTCCATATCTGATGCTGCCGAGGGTCAATAATATACGTTTTACTTACGTTCGTTAGTCTTTACCATGCAATATACAAATGTTTTTCTTGCAATTTTACCTTAATCGATTTCATACTCGACACTACTGGGTGTCTTTGATATACGTTCTATTTACGTTTGGCAAATTAAACCAGATCGTGTGTCTAATAACAGACAAGGTCCAGTATATCCCAATCTCCAATTTCCAATTTCCATGAAAGACATCAAAGGTTTTAATTTTATTGAACGCATTATTGCTCGTGTTGCGTAAAGTCAAACTGATTTAGTTTTCAATGAATCGTTTAACAGAATCAAAGCGCTATTCCGTCTAATACATAATACTATGTTTTGTCCCTGAAGAGAGCACGAAGGAGGACTTAAGCTTATTTGCCTGGTGTGTACCTCAGGTGCAGATGCTACCATTCGATATTAAAGCTATTTTTGTTGAACGTCTGCAAACAGGGACACAATATCAGTCTGCAATACATAAAACAGACAATGCAGTCAAAGAGTCAATGAAAGTTCGATTTAAATAGGCAATAAACCTGTTTCATTGAAAGTTGAAATTGTTGATATCGCAGTGACATGACCGTAAATGTCAAACACATTTTCGGAGTGTGTGCGATGCGAAAACTGCCTGATCATAACACATTGATGGGCCAAAAGAGCAAATTAACTATTGTCTAAATTTATTCCATTTGTTCTTATAGAAGTGTTATTTACCTTTTCAGATATCTAAGCGAAAAACGCTGCTTTCAATCACAACACAGTAGTTGATATTTATTGCATGTGCGAACCTTACTGTAGTATAGATAGGTTTTGGGTATAGAGCATATCAGACCTGGTATTCAGAAAGCTGCATAAATATAAATTCCACCGAGATCAATTAAAATTGCTATGAATATTTTCTTATAGCTTAATATAATTATTTGTTCCGTTGATACTAACGTGTAATGTAAACGTGCTTATTTTAACGCAGTCATTTTTTTAGTGTAAAAATACAAACAAACAAACAAACTGTGAATTGATTCGACTTATTTGCGACATTAGCACAATTCGGTAGTTCAAAGCGGGAAATACTCACATAATTTAGCGCTGTTCATCAATCGTTTGAAAGACAGCGCGAAAAGCACGTTTACAGTATTCTTGCAATTACAGTACTGGCCTGATAAATCAATCATCGATAGCCAAGGCCATATTACATCTTAATACGACTTATATGTAACTATTAATATTTTTGTGCCTCATCCATCAGCCATGAACTGCCAAAGTCAAATTGTCTCATTAACCACCCATGAAGAGCCGAGGTAATTTCAATATATATAAGACTTATTTGTACCGATTAATATTCTTGTGTTGTATAGCGTCCCAATAATATCTGTCCTAAAAGAAAGGGATGTGATTCTATTGGCCTACTTCCTACGTGGAGTTTCGAAATAACACTAAGTAGATTGGTGGATGAAACATAATACGATTAGGCACTAGCATCGTGAGTGACCTGATTTTATCCCTAACTGATAAACATAGAAACGTCAAATGTCGACCGCATACTATCTAATATTAGCGATGCCTTTTTAAAGACTAATTGAGGATTGAACTGCAAGTCATGCGTGCGAATGTTTTAAGTTCTAAGGGTTTGGTAATGATTGCATTTGACGAAGATATCGGGTTTGGTAATATTTTCTTCGCGCCGTAATTGCGGTCTAATTAGAAGAATAGCATTTTCACTATCTTTCTGAAACTGCTTTTGATTTTTAAAAAGGAAATGTAAAGCTAGATGATTTTTGTAATCTTGCAAAGTCGCAAACGTTATTAACTTAATTATACACATATCACCTGCTGAACAATGCAAATAAAATAAATTGGTTTTCATAATGCAGGTCGTATTATATTACCCGCCATCGTCCTAATTAACACGCGTTAATTGAGTATCATTGCGCTTCACTGTTAACATAGGTCACGCAGGGAGGCTTGCACTTGTTCGATGTTGTAACCTTATCTTAGGCCATCGATGTGAATTTTCTGACCTTTTGATACTGCTTTTTTGTTTTGTTTTGGTCTTATTTCGGAAATGTAGTGGGCATATATGCGTATTGGTTATTTGGTCGGTTGAGTATTATGTTTAATGTCTTATTGAAAGTTAGGACCATTTAAGCATTTTTATAGTGCTATCTTACTGAAACGCCGTCTTGTAATGATATTTACATGATGCTGCTATATAGTCCGTTGCATGTCAGGTTATAAGATCCACGTCATACCATGTTTAACCATATCCTCTTTCATTTTACGCTCTATTTTTAACTACAAACTGAAAATGCACAATGAACTCTTCTAGCCCTTGAATAAGAGTTAAAATGCGGCAATATGGGTAAATGATTTAAGGAGATAGCGAAAAGAGAAGAATTGAACATCGATTACGTTCATTCCCTGGCAAGTGTAACTCGAAACTTCGCTGTTCTCAAAAAAATGTACAATAAAAGCAATCACATTTGTTTTTGTAAAACATTTTTATTGAAACCCGCTGCGAAATAATCAGTCGGTTTCCACGATTTCTGTGCAATGCGTCAAGCAAAATATGCTGAAAAGGGAATTACTTTTTGTTCTTTCCTAGAATTCGTACAAACTATCATTACCGAAATGAGAATAGATTTGTCGTGGACACTATGTCTCATCGCAGTCCCAGAATGCAAATATGCATAGCGGGAAACTAGCGTCTTCAACTCTAAAAAAGTGTTTACATTGCTAGGATAGATGTTACCGTCATATTTTACTCCAACACGAAGTAATTTTCAGCTCCTAGAAAAGTACACCTTTAGCACTATGAACGATCACCTTTGCTGTACTTGAATAGTGTTGTTATCGATCATGGTGCAATTAACAACACCGCGGCAGAAATTGCTATTATTTTCATTCGCTTTGGGAGTGTGTTTTCCTCTGAATAAAAGTACATAATACCACGAATCTCGTGATTTAAACACATGGTACGTGGGCTTGTATCTCTGACTTCCAGAAGTCTACTTACAAACAATGATCATTTGGTATCTCTTTATGGCATTCCATGACCTATGAACTCGCCTTTAATCTTCTATAATTTGCCAAAATGGTGTTCAGTTTCGAGCCGTGTTAGTGTAGAAAGGGCTAAAACAGACTATTGATTTTGACAGGTATTTTTAATGTCATTAGAACATAAAAATGTTATTATGAAGCACAGAAATTGACAGTAGCACAGAAAAGAAAATGAGGGAGAGAGAAAAGGTTTTCGTGTTTATTTGTTTGATTCAATTAACGTCCTATTAATAGTCATGGTCATGTAAGGACGGCCTCCCATGTATGTGGTGTGTTGCGTATGAAGTGCGTGTTGCATGACTGTGGTATGTCTTCTTGTATAGTGGGACTATTGCCCTTTTTATAGTGCTATGACCGGGTGGGGTTTGTTGCTTGGTGTCTTTGGCGGCATGCTTCAGTGATATAGCACTATAAAAAGGGCAACAGTTCCACTATACAAGAAGACACAACACGAACATACCGCAGTCTCCCAGTACACTCACCTCGCACAACATATACGCAACACACCGCATACATGGGAGGCCGTCCTTACATGACCATAGCTGTTTATAGGACGTTAATAAATCAAACAAACAAACAAACAATGCATCACAGAAGCGTGCCGCCGAAGACACCGAGTAACAAACCCCACCCTGTCACATTATACTGACAACTGGCAAACCAATCGTCCCACTTCCTGTATACTGAGCAAAAAACTACCATGCAAAGATACATTTGAACATGTGCATGAAATCATAATCTGTCAATTATGGACCTTGTGGAGGTCCATATAGTAATATGTAGCGCGCGTAGAATATAATAATGTATGCATATTGATTACAAAAAATGCATTGGTCAAAGAACGCCACCCTGAAGAATGTTGCGTTTGGGCAATGCAGATCGCAAAGGAATTTTATAAAAATGGAAAAATCGAGTCAATCCGTGCGTTCAATTTGCGGATTCGTACCAGTTGCACTAAAGTGATACGGCACCGCCAAATGGAACGCGTTTGGATTTTTCCATTATGATTGCTCCCATAAAAAAGATACGCTTCGAAAATAAAAGCTAAGTATTTTCGGTGTTAACAATGATATGGATATAAAAATAATACCTAAAAAGTTTCAGCACACATTGCAATAAACGTTCCATGTAATTTCGTCGGATATACATACGGGCGACGATATAAATACATTCTGCCTCGTTTTCAACAAAGAAAACATTGCGATGACAAATGAAGAATCTCGGGTCCGCCATCTTGGATACAAGTGGTTCGCTTCTGAAAACGATCCACTTGTTTCGGTTCGGCTGGTACAGCGCGTTCCATTACAGATACAGCGGGTTCGTTCCAGTTGTATCTGCAAATGGAACGCGCGGAAGATGTAATACATTGAACGTCACGTGACCATGTATTCGCCAATGAAAAAATATTGGCAAGTCTTGTTCATGCATATTTATAGTTTTACCATGCACCGCTAGTGTTTCCACTTTGCCGGCTCGTAAAAAAGGACAGAGAAACATTGTTAGTAGTTTTATATACGCTTACTGCCGGGCGACGAATCTGATGCTCTCTATTTACAAGAATCATAGCGTCTAGGCGCTTTTAACATGCATTCATATCTTAACAAGCGTCAACCTAAAAGAGAGACTAACAAACAAATTGAGCGTAACAGCGGAATATGATTTAAACATATAGATAAGGAAATACACAATCAAAATTTATTTACGTGTCTGAGGCATATTCTGAGCGTTTTCTTACGTTGTTGAACCGCTTTAAAATCTGAATTTGCATATTTGCGATGAAATTAAACTAGTATTCAGAGACACATGAACCGTTAAATAAATGTTTAACAAAATAGATTTATAAAACAGGATAAGAAATGCTCTGTCGGATTTGTAGTGTCGTGCAGGTAGTGCATACTAATTGTGCCTGCTACTCCTATTGCATGATCGTAAAAGTTAACTAAATTTAAGATATTATCTTTTTTTTTCTAACTAACTTAATTCTTCCAAACACCTCCCTTGCCACCACCTCACTTTTAGCTCTCGGCTGAGCACTTGCCCCTGTGAGGAAGGCTCTGGGTTCTGTCCTCTATAAAATTGGTAGTTTCTACTCCTAATTAGCGTAGAGTATGTTACTTGTTGTCATGTTGGTTGGTTTAGTAAGAGCGCAACGTTCAGCATACAGGGAGTAGGACGACTGGTTCGCCCGTTGTCAGTATAATGTGACCGTGTGGGGTGTGTTGCTTGGTGTCTTCAGCGGCAAGCTTCAGTGTTATAGCACTTTAAAAAAGGCAACAGTCCCACTATACAAGAAGACACAAAATGAAAATACCGCAGTCTCCCAAAACACGCACCTCGCACAACATACACGCAACACACCGCATACATGGGAGGCCGTCCTAACATGACCATAGCTGTTAATAGGACGTTAATTAATCAAACAAACAAAAATGTTCCTATTTTGTGAACAAAAGACATCAGCTAGCTAGTGAATCACATAACTTCTTTGAATTAGATATCAGATTACCATTAAGGCCAATGGGCCAATTGTTTGAATTAAGAAAATTTCTAAAAGTAATAATTATATTTCCGTGACAGTCACGGTTAATTGTATAGTACAGATGTCTGACCTATTCCTAAACTTCTGTGATTGGTGCACGAGACCTATGTGAGATATAACTGGAACTGAAACGACAAAATCGTGCTAATTACATAATTGTACATTCAACCTATTGGAAGCCCCACCATTTCACACAATTTAAAGTAAATTGTGCTTTATACGTTGTATGTTTTGCAGCTGAACGTAATTGTTTCAACGCCTTCCTCAAATTTCAGGTAATGCATTGTTGTGTATGTATCGTTTCTATGGACGCTATGCGTATCCGCGTATCAAGGAAATCATAGATTACTGTACAAGTACTTATATCTGAAGGTGCCAGGAAATACACTTGGCTCTTACAAATTACAACTGAAGTCAACAAATGGTTTATGCTTAGGTGATTTTAGTGTAAGGTGGATTGGAAATGCATTCCATCCAATACGGAAGTTCAACGCTGTGGGCTGATCAGCATCCATAATATAAAAAGGAATGCTTTTTTTCATATCACCACTCGCGCAGAACAACTACAATGTATACAAGTTTGATTAGTGTCGTGACATCTTGTCTATTTCAATATTTGTTTTTGTTTGGTTGTAGATTTGTACAATTAATAACAGTGTGCTTCAGGTCGTTCTTGATCACGACGGGATAAATAAACGTAAATGAAACGCCATTATGTCTTACAATTCCGTAGAGTAAGGTCGTGGGCTTTTCACTTAAGAAGGGTAAATTGTATTTGTGATAATTCCCGTTTTTGACGACACCAGTGCAATAAACTACAGCTGTGAAGCTCAACTTTGGCAATGAACATGCTGTGTTTTGGGCAAACCTATCTTAAACCATTTTATCTTCAATCGTTTATCACACATATGTATTACGGGAAAACAATGCATGTATTTATTTCATTTGAGAATGTTTAATTAAATGACAAAATAAAGACACGAGAGTAGCACATGTTTCAACAGTTTTTTAATTTTATTCATTATTTTCCTATTTTTACAAGTCATAAAAAATTGCTTTATTTTCCACTATCAGAGTAGTGTATTTACGAACATCGTTGGTAATTTGACATTTTTTCTGCTACATTTGATAGATGGTTATTTTGATGGAATATCGAAACGTAAATACTAAATGTTAAGATGTATATAGATGATTTATTAGATGACTCCAGCATTGGGGCAATGATGTTATCAACGTCAAATCGGTACAAATGAACCGATGAGAATGCAATTTAATTTGAAATAGCGAAATTAGATCAATAGTGTCGAATTTACCTAGTGCTTTCTGCAACATTAACTAAAATGCTTTTTTGAAAAATAGGCAAATTGATGAAAACAAACAAAATTTAAAAGTAAATTACGAAGAACATAATACACCGGCGTGAACGCAAAATCCGAGGAATGGGACATTACTGGCTTTTTTGTAACGACACATCCAGTTTATTAATCGTGTCATGTCAATCTAATGCCAGTGTTTCATGTGTTTGTGAAGCTCGTCCAGGGGAAGTGAAGATTATCCTCAAATCGTTTGGTTTTTTACAGTTGGCAGCATGGAGAAACATAGCATAGCACGCAAAAGGAACTCCACATTTTTCATTGCTTTTTAAAATAATGAAAAGGAGGGCCAGATTCTTACCAATCGCCTGTGTTCTGATGAGACGTTTTATCCGCATGGTCCACCAATTTCTTTTTTTCAACCAGAACGTGTGGTGAATATCATAATAATGGTATAATTCAGTGCTTTGGGAGAAGTCAAATACGATACAGTTTACGGACACATGACGATGGACAAGAGGCAACTGCATAAGATTTATTTTGTTTTTATTAAACTTAGGTGATAAAGCAACGAGCGCCATCACGACTCTCAGAGATAATAAAAATGAAACTATTTATCATTCTCGTGGGAAAAAACGTTAAACGTGAATATCAGTGGAACAACGGCTTTAAAGCTAAAGACGCCAAAGGTCGTTTTTGTTTTAATTTTGGATTAATATCGATTTGTTATTTAGTTTAGACTTCCGCTTGTTTTTATCTTATATTAATCATC
>SAYR01052160.1:714121-854266 GCA_004382745.1 Argopecten irradians irradians
AGAGAGGGTAAGAATTAATATGTTGTCATTTTCTGACGGGCATATTTATTACCACACACCAAGATAGAAACTTTATTAATCGTCCCGATATTAAGAAAGTAATTCTAGGTACTTTTATGTTTGTGGTTATTATAAATCTAAAATATTAAATGAATTTCAATCAGTCTCATTCATGATCAAAATCACACTGGCATCACTGTTGTAGTAAACCATAATGATAATAATCAATATGTCAGTGTTTGTTTTTTTGATTGAATAGCAGTCCACTGCGGAAGAGGAAAAATGTGCACTTTTATGACGATATCACTTTAGGTGTTTATCAGACCAAACTATGTAATCAAACCTCTTGCGTAAGTTAACTAACATTATACGCTTTCCAGTGGGGCTATAGAGATTCAGTTTTTGGTTTTAATTTGATTTCTGACTGGTGGTGTTAATCAATGGGTGAAAGGAATTTAAACATATTTCCGGCTATACTATTTCTATTGAGGGAACACTATTAAGGATAGTTTAACCTAATGCAGACAACTATTGCAATTGTATTGCATTCTGAATTCTATAAATCAGTGTATGAATTGACAACTCTGCTTCATAGTGGGGCTGTACAGTGACCGAAGAAAGCAGTTTTGGGTTTCTAAAAGTTACTCGTATCCTATCCTTTGGTTTTGATCATATTTGTTTAGTTTCATGTTGGAAACTAATGGGAACTCAATTCACCTACCATAGCTTTTGACATTCCCGTTAACATAATTTTCGTGCCAGGCGGTCCCGAAACCGAAGTATTCTCTATTATCCGGGTTTATAGGTAATCATTACCCACGTCTTACCCAAAATCTATATAGCAATAGTTTTGCAAATATTAGGAATGGGCGATTCAATAATTCTATTTTATTATAATTCAGTCGGCAATTGAATTGCGACGTGATGCTCGTAACATCACCGGTATGTCAGTGGGAATTCCGATTTACACGAGTGTACTGTTTCACCTTTTAGACTTGTTTTGGCTCAAAGTGACAATGAGAGATATTTCACAGTATCATGAATCACATATCATGATAAAATTAAGAAGACTGCTTATAAAATGACAGAAATTTATTAGCACAGGATATCATCTTTTGGACGTCATTCAAAGGTTCAAGAAAAGAAAATAATATGTTATTACGCACATCATCATGTCAGTAACAAATAACATGGTAAAGATTTATTGTTCATCTGAATTAAAAGTCCGCATTCATGATCAAGGGATACTTAATTGATCTACAATGACCACGACTCTGAAATAACGAATGTCAAATGTTGTTTGCCTATTTTTAGATTTGAATAGCAATAGCGGAAAAAGTGACTTTTAATTCGATAGTACTGTAAATTATATCCGTATCAAATCTCTGCTAGTCACTGGGTTGGGGATATTCTAGCCTAATTGATCAAGATCCAGTTCAGTCAGGGTTTTGGTAAGGTCTCATTAGATCTGGTGCCTTACGGGAATAATAATGGTAGTGACTCTCACTATTTTGCTTAGAAGGACTTTTTATTTTTTATTATAGTTGAGTTTGTTTGTATTTTAATTAAACACTATTGTCTCAAAAAAGGTATAGGATAGTTCTAACTAATGGCAGACAACTATTGCAATTGTATTGCAATTCTGATTCTATTAAATTCAGTGTCACCCCTGAATTGGACAAAAGTCATGTCCGTATCATATTTTTAGGACATTGGAGTCTAAGTGTTTGAGCTTTTCTAATTTAACTTCCGCTTATGCTAGTGTCAGTGACTAATGGAACTATATTTCAAACTCACTGAGCGCATATGTCATTATGACCCCCGTTCTTAACTTATTTTTGTGTGGGGAGAAATCATGGGAGCCTATATCTCTATTCAGGTGGGCTATAATTATAATCAATCCTTCCGGGCTACCTTGCAATAGTTTTTGGTTGTGTCTCTAAATAAGTGCATTTGTCACTTCTTAATTTGTCTTATTTTAATTCCAGACGGCTTTAATTAATCGAATTGGAATGTGATGGTCGTACATCCGCGTGCAGGGATGTCCCGATATAAAGAGTGGGACTTTCCTTTGCTTGTGTCATATAGACATATCCAAGAGATTGTTTGACCATTCTCTTCACTTCAATAAGTAATTCGTAGATTCAATTATTTTTGGTCAGGAGTATGAATTCGGGTTTAATAAATGACGTTAGCACGAGGCATTATCACTATCTTTTGCACGTCATTTTATAATACAACCTTTGATAAGACAATAACCTCAGCTATGTCCTATAAACACGCACACATGGGCTATGGTAAGTAATGGGTTCTACCATTGGTCAATGCCTGCAAGGGTTTTAATAAAGTCCCATTCATGATCAAACACATGACATTGGAACCAACCCATATGTCCAATCGTTCTGAGAATTTTGGGTGATATAGAGACTTTAGGGGTGCATTGGCGGGATTGTCAGTAAGAGAAAAGTGGAACTTTTAAATTGATAGTTCTGTTATCTGGGCTCATGGGCGAAAACCTCTTGCTATGTAACGGTTTTTTGTTTTGGTGGTCTTCGGACATTAGGGAAATCAGTTCAGTCGAGATTTTTTGTATATTAAACGGGTGATGGCATTGCCAACTAGGCGTTCAAAATGGATGAGGATCAACTGTTGGCAATGGAAAGAGGTTCTATTTTCACTATTAACTGGGCTGATAACCACTATTTGGGACGGTGGTTTTAACTAATGCATACTACTTAAAATAAATTGAACATGAACGCACAATAGTATGCATTCTATGAATTTTATATTGAAATCTCAACATCTATGAACTTTGGCAAAGGACTACACAATGGCACCGTACATCTGGATCCGACAGTTTTGGTTAGAAGCTATATATCCTCCGTCCCCCCCTTGCTACAATGTCACCGGGAAAGGTCAGTGACCACTGGAACTAATTGATATAAAGGTCATTTGTCAGCCAGGGTGTGGATAGCCCGTAAGAACAGTGTATCTGGCATAATAGGTGGTCACATCTCGAGAGTTAAACTACTCACTATTGGTAATCTTCCCGCTAAAGGGAAGGTAACGTAGTGTCGAGGAAGGATAGGCTTGGGCGGTTTACGCCACTTTTGTTGAGTTGTCTCTGGATCGGAGATATGCATTGCCAACTACCAATTACGAATCATGAGGCACGTCGCGCTTGGACTAAATTTTCGTAATCGGTATTATTAGTGCTTATATAAAGAAATTTATCTCATTCAATGATCAAAAACAACACTGGCATGGTCGAGATACAAAAATGTACAAGCTGGATTAATGTTTTGTTTGGATTGATATCAGTTATATTTGAGAATTTTTTAAGATCTCGGAATTAAAGTGTGAGCTTCATCGATAGTTTTGTAGGTCTGTATTATCGTAGGTCTAACCGGTCTGTACGAGTACTTTAACAAATTAAGTCCGTTTTGCAGTTCATGATTTTTTGTATCCTGACTGGTGTTGCAAATGGTATGGATTGAACTATTGCTATAACTATTTTATTTGAGGGAAACACTATTAGGAATACGTTTAATCATAAATGCAGACAAAACATACCTTTTAATGGTTCGCAATTAAGTAATAAAATGCATTCTGAAAATTCTATTTTTCTAATATTAAAAGTGTAATGAATTTGGACGAATCACTAGCATATTCGTACTCAAATAAATTGGAAGCCAGATGTTTGGTTAAGTTAACGCTTCCTCTTGATGCTTAAGCTGATTAAGTAGTACTAATGGCAACAATCAATTTTTCTACTTATCCTAAGACTACCATATTTGTGATACCCATCCACATTCCGCGTTTTATGAGGAACTATTTTGTGGAAGCGGGACAGATGATATCTTCTATATGTGGTGGATCACATTTTTCAACGGCTACAACAATTTTTGACCGCCCCTTGCACATAGTTTTTCGCAATACGTATTTGCATTCTTAATTCCTATTAATTCAGTCAATGAATTGGGACGTGAATGTCGTACATCCGGTGGCAGTGTCCGAGGTTAGAGGTGTTACTCCTCCTTGTGCTTGTGTAGTGACACCATAATAAGAGTATGAGTATTTTATATTAATCAGGCGTAGTTATGCTCACCAATTAGGGTTCTAAGTATTAAGGTGGCGTGTGAACATTTATGAATAATATCGTATAAGCAACGGTCATATCATCTTTTGACGTCATTCCATCAGAGCCGAAAGATAATAATAGTAACTCGGTTTCCTAAACACCGACACATAATCTTCAGAATCATGTCAAAAGTTGGGTGTATTTCATCCATGGTAAGTGAATTTATTAAGAACGTTCCATTTTCATAATTTGATGATTACACACCAATGACCATCTCGGAGAGAAAAAATGTGCAAATTCTGATGTATTTGTTCTTGGAGTGTGTAAGAATAAGACTATGCCGGAATAAATGTGGATTATTTTATGAATCGGGTAGTCCTGTTATCGTATCAAACCTTCTGCTAGTATGGACATTAAGTCGAGTTCAGTCAGTTTTTAGGTAATCTTCCTGTCTGGTTGTTCATATAGAGTCACGCCGATTACTATTTTGCTATACCATCTTATGGAGGTATCTTATGTGTTCTTACTTGGGGGATTTTTAAACTATTCCAAGGGAGAAAGGTATTATGTTTAACTTTTAATTTGCATGAACAAAGAATTTTGTTCTAATTGTATCTGGCATTCTTTGTATTTCTATTAAATTCAGCTGTATGAATTCTTTGGACTGTTTCATGTTTGGCACATACTCGCGGACGCAGTTTTGTGTTTAGAAGTTCTTCCTTTGCTTAGTGTCAGTGAGCCAACTCTTGGAACCTTAATTCACCTACGCATGGAGGGATAGGGTTCCCAGGGCACGTTAAATAACTAGGATTTTTGTGCGTGGAGGACGCGTGTATAATATGTTGCTATACTGTTCGGTCATATCATGGTGGCCCACCAAAAAATGCTTTAGCACTTGCTAATAGTTTTTGGCAATAGTATTGCATTCTTAATGTCTATTTCATTCAGACTCCAAGTCGAAATTGGACGATTGAGTTCTGTACGGGCAATTACCGGATGCAAGTGTCTGATTTGCAGTAAGATAGGGCTATACCCTTTTGATATGTCGTACAGATCAGGGACTAATGAAGAGTTTTATATACATTCATTTAATACTTCACGTGAGTTACATTGTCATATATCAGATAATCAGCGTTAAAATAATGAACCTGAATTTTTAAGGTTACAAGGGAATTTTTCATTCTTTTGTACGAACTCCTTTCCCCGTAATTACCAAATTTCACCGACGATACGAAATAATAGCTCCCCCTGCACAACATTAGCATTGTCCAAGAATAATCACATGGTAAGTGAATTAAATTAAGGTTATTAGTCCTCATGAAATCAAACCCAATGACGGATTGAAAACAACTGTCATATGATTGGTTTTTGATTGGAATCGAGCTTCAATTGCTGGGGAATTGAAGAATGACTTGAATTTTCTAATTGTTATTGATTACGTTTACTGTAGTTTATTTCACACGGGGCAAATTTCAGGAGTATGAGAATATTTCCTTGCTAGAGGATCTTTACTACTTTTTTAATGTCAGTTTGTAACACGCCCTCAGTCTTTTGTGTTTAGAGGTCCCTAGTATTCCTCGGCGTCTGTACATATGGTCAGGATCACTCGCTTTGGCAGGAGTACTATTTAAGTTACCATGGGGGAACCTTCACTATTTGACGGTGGTTTAACTAATGGCATGGGACTACAAAGATGATTTATTAGAGGCAACATAAGTATTTTTAAAAGTGGGCAGGTTCTGAATTCATATTTAAATTCAATCTATTTGAATTGGACTCCATTTGCGTACATCTGGAGCAGGATTTTGATTTAGAGTCATTTCCCCTTGCATAGTTGTCAAGTCGACGGAATAAGGAAATAACTAATCTATCATCGCTCTCATGCTTGTATTATCCACAAACAAAATTGCCGTGTAACATCAGATAACTATTACATTCCTATAGTCGGATACATAAAATTGGGACGGTAACTCTTTGTAATCTTCGCGCGCTAAATATAACGTTAGTGTGGGGGAGTATCATTTTTTCTTTGACGTCTTTATTCATTTACAAACCAATAGAAACATACTTCGATTCCCGACGAAAAAACGTAATGCAGAGTTTATTATGTGGTCTATAGTTATAAAATTCAGTCCTCACTTCATTTGCACTCACAAGGAACACTGAGACTCACTGGCATTGCACGAACAGGTGTCCAGTTGGTTATATGTTTATTGACTTGAAAATTAGCCTTTGTTCTGGGAATCAAGTGACAATTGGTGTGGATATGATTTAGTGCAGAATGTTTTATCGTTTCATCAAATCTCTCTGCGTAGTACATACAAGGATTGAAGTCTCAGTTCAGTCAGTTTTATGTGGAATATATTCCTGCACTCGAGATCATGGTTTCTGTTAAGGAGGTGTGTGTAGGTAAAGGGATATTTATCTATTTGAGCTAATTAATAGTAATTAACAAGCTATTCTCTATTTTTGTGTGGGCCGGAACACTTATTCAGCGCATAGTTAATAACAGCTCACCTCGCCAAGGGACAAGTGATTTGGTCGATTGGTATTCGGCACTTCATTGAATTAATTATATAAATTCAGATGTAATACTGAAATTGGTTAGACTGTCGCAATGCCGTTCGTGGGACCATTAGATAGCGAGCAGTTGTTGGTTTGGCTAAGTTGGCCAAGCTTCCTTTTGCTAGTGGTCAGTGACAGATGAAATAAATTTTTAACTTGGACTAAAATTCTCCGGACTATCTGAACTACCGCGTTTAACAATTTGTGCGGTTTTGACGGATGGGAATCTGATAGTAGTTGGCTCGGAAAATATCTTTCCCGCTAGCAGGGTAAAAATTTGTACTTGCTAATTAACTGTTGGGATATCGGGCAAATAGTATTGCATTCTTAATTCTATTGGCATAATTCAGTACAGGAGGTGGAATTACGAAGTGACAGCGTAGACGTGCTGCGGATAACGATGCAGTGTCCAGATGGAGCGTGTAGCTATTCCTGTGTTGCTTGTGTAGTGACAATTTGAGTAGATTTTGGGATTTTCTTACGTATTCTTGAGGTGTCATCCACTCAGATGAATGGCGCTATAATCACCAAATGAAAAGTTAACGCCACAGGGATAATCAGCTCTTTTTTGGAGGGTCATTCCACTCTCTTCTAACGCTGGGGAAAGAAATAATAGTTCCGCAACATCATGTCAGTAGCACATGGTAACAAAGACGAAATTTAGGATAAATTGTTGCGCACTCGTCATTCGTATCAGGGGCCAACTTGGAGGCATGGCTTCTAATGTTACATGTGGTTTATAGGAACGAAAAATGTCAATGTTTGTTTTTTTGATTGAAATAGCAATGTCGGAAAATAGTGACTTTTTTATCGATATTTTCTTTGTGTGGTCAGGCTAATCAAAACCTCTGCTAGTAGATTTGTTGTGGGTCTTCTGGTGGGGAATTGGGTGGGAAACTATTAGGTTTTCTTTATATTGCTATTCTATCGAGGCACATTAATGTCCCAGTTCAGGAATCAGATGGTTTTGGTGAAAATGTGTCATCGGTTTCAAGCTTGAATTGGCCATGTCTTTGGTTGTTCAGATTGGATAATGGATTAACATTGCTTATACTATTTCTATTGGGGGAAAACACTATTTAGGTCGGTCCGATACTGGGTTTACATTGGCTAATGCACGACAACTTTGCATTTTTATTTGGGAGTTGGCATTCTGAATTCCGGCACTATTTTTTTTGGAAACATCTCTCGGAGTTCGTATAGATCCGTGAATTTTTGAAGGGAGGACGTCTATGTCGTACATGATGTTGAGGCAGCTCGTGGCAACGAGCAAAATGGCTGGCGCTTTCGAGGCGCTTTCGGGAGTAACCAGACCGGTAAGCTTCGAACTCAATGGGTCGAATGTATCAAGGACTGGCCTATAGACGTCCGACATTATTACTTTAATATACCCATGTTACATTTCTGCTGAATTTTGTGTCATTGTTGGCAAACATTCAAATAATCGGAGGGTGGGTGTAGAAAAAAAATCTTCAAATGGTGGGTGACACGAATAAAGGTATCGATGTAACAAGGCGGTGGGTTACCACGAATGATAAATGTTTCAAAGTTATATAACAGAGGTCTTGGTAATATTCGCAGTTTCCCAAGGCTGGCTAACTCGATTTGGTGATGACGACACTTCACCGCACTTCCAATCGATTAAATATAAACTATTCTGAATACAACGTTACAAATTGTATTTGGATCGGTTATGTAAAATCAAATGTTATAAGTGATGTGATTCTCAAAATGTTGGTAACTTTTAGTAATGAATGACATTTTAAAATTCTTCTTCACTCAATAAATTCCACGCAAATCATTTGGGTTGAGGGGGCGGTCATAGTACAAAAACCTGTGATTTAAAAATTACCATTTCTTTACTTTTTTTTCTAGATGCTTGTCAATGCGGTCCACTCCTTCAGATGTTGAAATAAGCTATTGGATACATGTACGTGATGTTTTTATAGTGTTGATCTCTTAACTTTGCTCTCAGAGACAATAACAGGCTATTTTTAGAGGTATAAATGTACTTTGGCAAAGTAAAAGTATAAAAAACTGTAAATCATAATTCGCTACCTTGATGATCTAGTTTACAACTTATGTAGTAATTTCAATAATATTGATTGCTTTGGAAATGGGCATTTCAGTTATATTTATGACATGAGACAATTGAGACAATTGAGACTGCATAAAAGGAGCAACATAATATTATCAGAAATTGGCTTAGTCTTTATGCTTTCAAATAATATGATTAATATGAGATCTTATGTGCTATTATAAACACTATAACTGACTTTGTCTTTCCTAATGCCTCCTTGGCAACGCCTCACTTTTGGCCTTGAGTTGAGCGTTCGCCCCTGTGAGGAAGGCTTGGGTTCTGTCCCCTGGCCGAGACACACAAAGTCTGTAAAAGTGGTAGTTTCTGCTCCTGCTTATCGCTCAGCGTACAGGGAGTGGGACGACTGGTTCACCCGTTGTCAGTATAATGTGACCGGGTGGGGTGTGTTGCTTGGTGTCTTCAGCGGCATGCTTCAGTGATATAGCACTATAAAAAGGGCAACAGTTCCACTATACAAGAAGACACAACATGAATATACCGCAGTCTCCCGAAACACGCACCTCGCACAACATACACGCAACACACCGCATACATGGGAGGCCGTCCTTACATGACCATAGCTGTTAATAGGACGTTAATTAATCAAACAAACAAACAAACAATATTATAATATTTACCCCTTAAAGGCAATGCCTGCTTCACAATAAAACAACACATGTGATTGCGGCTGATTATCGTTTATGTGTATATGTTATGTGTATGTACATACAACCCTTCTTGATTCCGATTGGCTTTCAACTTCGGACTACTTTTTATAGCGCATTTTCTTTCTATTGCATTTATAACAGGGCCCAGTTTCACGAAAATGGAACTTTATCAGTGTTTAAGTTAATGGATGTTTATCAACTAATTCGAGTTTGATAAACTTGCTTTGCAAAGTCACTTGTTGGGAAACTCTACTTTATTATTAAATGATGATGACTACGAGAATCAAAACTAATTTACATCAGTCACTTATTTCATTCGCATGATGAAATTCAAGTCGTACACGTATAACTTTAGGCCCAGACTTAACACTCAGAAGTTGCGAAATACGTATTTAGTTACATTTGAATCTACATATAGTTTGTATGCGCAATAAAAAAGCGCGGAACAATTGACAGAGTGGCGAACTATAATTAAATACCAATGTTGATACAAATGAATAAACTTAATGAGCTTTACCATATTATTACTTACGACTTGGTTGGGATTATGTTACAAAATCTTAGCCCTCGACTGAGATAACCCGATTTTATTATTCTCCCATACTTCACAGGGATATCCCGTGGTTGCTAAGGAAAAGCTAACTTTGTCTTACAAGGGGGTGTACCCCTGCGTAAGACAACTCACACGCGCTAGACAAGTACGTTACGTCATCAATACAAGGGGCGTAACCGCGGATGTATTGTAGATGACGTCATTGGCAAGCCTCGCGTTGACCAGCCAAAATCTTTCACTCGGGTTGAGAAATTCCTGTCCACTTGACAGACCCATGTAAAATTCTATAAATCCAAGTGAAGTAGGATCTCGAAGATACTGAACAAAACATCCCACAGGCCATATTATAAAAGCGCAGCTCTTCACAGTTGAATTAACCATGGCATATGTGTCAAAAATACCGTACGACTCTTTCATATGTTGATATGAAGAACAGAAATATGCTACCCGAGGATCACATATCAAAATTTTGTATAACTCGTAAAAATATTTTTCTCTCATATTTCGAGGTTTTATTACAGTTTTACAGTTAGATTTATGATATCACACCATTTTGAAAATTGCATTGATATCGTTAAGATCTCATTGTTGGTGTTCTTGATAATAAAACCGGTATAGAATTGGCAAATGGCATAAAAATCTTACCAAAAATAGAATTTTGTTGATGCAATGACGTCCATCTATTGCATGGTTAGTAATGCAATATAACCTTAACCGACATGAGTATATTACATTGGATTAGGCAGTATTATGTCCATAGGAATGATAACAAAACCAAGTACAATTCGCTACCCCTTGCACTTTAATATTGCGTCCCGTAGTACATTGTAAGACATGTTCTCGTCAGTCATCATCACGACGAGATTTGAAATATTTTTCTATAGACCAAACTTGCCATCGGATACAATTTGAAATCACTGTTAGTATTTAAAAAAACAGCATATTGACATGAATGGCAGGCATTGATCAAAAAGATACTGTTACTATGCAAGAATGAAAAAACAGAGATTAAGTTGAGGGAAATTGAACTATTCCATTTGAATTATTTCTTTCTGGTGTATATATGAGCGGCCAATTATCGATATTCTGTCAATGAAAAGCATATACATATTTTGCTTAACATAAAACATATATCATACATAATATTAAAGAATCGTATTTCTTTTATACCTACGGGTGTAATACTGGCTGGTCTAGGGCAATACACTCATGTCGCCTGAGGCTGTATTGCAAGGCTACCCATGCAATAAAGCCTCGTGACGTCATGGCATCAACAAAATCTCTTTTTTCTCAGCAAAACATTTTTTTCTCGCAAATATGACTGGTTTTACTATAAAAGATGCAAACAACGGAATTTTTGTAGAAAATAACACGTAATTTTCATGTATGGAAAATTGACTTCCAGTCGCGGATATCTTCGAATTTCTTTCAAAGTGGCGGGATATTATATTGTAAAATTGCAACAAAACGTCGAGGAATGAAAGAAAAATACTCTTTCATAAGTGGATATGAAGGATAGGGATATTCTACCTTCGTAATCACAAAATGTTGCAAAACCCTCGACAAGCCTCGGATTTCCCTCAGGTAGAATATCCCTATCCTTCATATCCACAAATGAAAGAGTCTTATAATATTATATACCCCAGCAATCATTTAATTTAAAATGCTTAGAGAATTTATGGCACGAAATGTTCAACTTAATAAAAAATGACCCGGGGAAAAAGTACATACGCCATGCATTCTCATCCATTATGACCAAGACATCTGTATCACAATATATTCTGGTTGGCGATTAGATGCTATAATGATTTTGCACATATACTGTGCTAAATACTAAATGTTAAAACTCCAGAGACTATTTAGTGTTAAACTTTTTATATACTATTGCAGCTCCAACTGTAATGCTATGTTCAACAGAAGCCACCACCTAAAATGATTTGTGCCTTTTTTACAAAATGATCTTCAAATTAAGATTTATTCTCAGTATGAAATATACCAGTAAGAAAATTGAGCAGATTTTAGCGGGCGAGTTTTGCGTACTCCGACCGATGACATATCCATACCAATAGTTAAAGAAAACCGCAGATATCATGTCGTTATGTGTTTTCGCCTTTCCCACTACTCCTTGTGTAACTTCGAAATCAGGTAATATCTAAGACCTTTGTATGTTTTCACTATAAGACCCATATGTTCCAAATAAATAGATGGAGTCGAGTTTACCAAACAGTTTCTGGCGATCCTGGTAAACACATTTCTCATATTCAAATCGATTATATCTTTACACAAATAACTATTAATTGTTATCATTTCGTTCCGAAATATAAATTGTCACAATTCCCCTTTTTTTCTGTACTCTTCAAAGAAGGTGACCTTTAATACCTCTGTATGTCTTTGTCTCTCTCTATATAAGCCTAATGTACTAAAGTTCGTGGGTGTTTTCAATTATCCTGTCTGTGACCCACTATTGAATTTACATCTCTGATCTTATCCGTTGTGTTCCCAGAGTGCAGGGAGGTCATCTGGTCATACTCATAACATGGAATAATTAGATTATTTCCTGAAAGGAACTCGCATGTTCACAAGTGTTGATCAATGTACTCCCATTTCCCATGTGGAATGATACGTTTCATTGATAAATGATTAAATAAAACCAACACCAGAAAAGATAATTACTTAGCTAGCCAGACAGCCCTCTTAATGGACAACATTTCTCAGGAAATCTTTACAGTTCCATTAAGCATCACTAGTCAATATCCTGATATACAGCGCAATATGCCAGATTGCTTTGCCACATAAAATATTCGTCCTTAACAGACGTGACATGAGTGCTAATTTTGTTCTTTGATTTACCACTTTAAATGGATACGAGTGATCTGACCTTACGTTGGATCCCGAGCCTGTCGCATCTCATCAACTCGAAATCATGGACATGTGGAAACGAAAGCGGAAGCTGTTTATAAAATCACTTTAATCTTATAACGTTCGGGTGACAAAGTGATTCGACATGTTCATTGGTCTGCAGAGCATCGTTTGAAACAAATATGGACAACAAGACAATCAGAACCAGATCTTAATGTAGAAATTACTTTCACGATTTAATACATGTATGAGCAGATTGATCTTGTTGTTCATCAATACCACGTAACTGCTGCTGTTTTATCTTGTCGTGGGATATCTATTTATCCGTATCCGTCGTTGTACTCTGGTGTTTGTCTATTTGTTAACCTTTTACATCAGTAACGTTTCTTTTTAAATTAACACTGATTAGACTTTTTGATTCAACGTTCGCTTTTAACCGCCAGTGTCATTTCAAGTTTTTATTTAAACGTGCCAGGTTTGTTGGAGGCAAGCTAGAGTGGTTAAGATGTCTCGGAATATTACCACAAGCCCTCCACCTCTGAGTCACATGTTCGAATCCCATGTGAAGCAGTTGTCGGGTGTTTTTTCTCCGGCTTTCAACCACCAACAGACCTGACACGTCCTTACATGACCCTGGCTGTTAACTTGGACGTGCACTGAACTGCAAAGATTGAGGTGTTTAAGAAACAATTCATGACCTAAGGTCGATAAAAATATGGGTCATCTGCACGTTGGCCTTTTTGTGGTTATATAACATTTAAGGCATAATGATTATGTCTGCTTTCTCCCTGCAGAGTTGTAAAAAACTACATAATGTGATGTCTTGTCATAAATAGATTATTTATTCTGAACTACGTCCACATATTACTATTAAGCCATAAGAGGCAAAATTTCAAAAAATCTTATTCACAGATGTGGTAAAATAAAAAAAAAACCTAGGAAGGGGGGTCAGTGTTACTATACATTTATTTTATATAGGAAAAACACGTTTATAAGCATTATTGTTGAATTTCATAAAACTTGATTAGAATTGATGACAAAGCATTTTAACAACATATCCATATTGTCCTTTTCCAAGAGAACACAACACGAATATACCGTAGCCTCCCAAAACACGCACCACCCACTTCATACACACTACACACATGGGAATCCGTCCTTACATGACCTGGCTGTTAATATGACGTTAATTATTCAAACAAACAAACAAACAAAAGCAAAAAAACAAGAACATGAATTTTGGTCGGTTGATTTGTCGTAATGTCCTATTTGCTTTTTCTGATTGTATTCGTGGTCACTCTTGTCCATTTTATAATGATATCTCTCTGTAATATACTGTAACATTAACTTACAAAAGAACAACAATTGTATAATAAATCAAACATTTGCGTTAAATAAATAACAGTTTAGTGTACTAAGTTCGGTTAGAATGAAATCTATATACTACATTTTCGATGACGTTCGTCTGCGTACTCAATTCTCTACGGTATACCATCTGCCTCCTCTTTTATACTTTACCAATATACATAACGTTAACAACTTCGTAGGCTAGAATGCCTTTACGCATTTGTCATTCAGTTTACCAATCCCAAATTGTCTGAGAGTATACTACCCTGAAACACGGTTAATGACATTCACATACATCAAACAATTAGCAAGACGAGTCAAATGTGTAAATGACAAGAATGCGGTCCTTGCCCTATAAATTCCATGAACACGTCTCCAATGCTTAATCGTTATTTGGTCGTTAAATCTCCAAACCGGAAATATGCGTCAGGGATAGCCGTGCGCATGTCATCGTACAACTAAACTGAAATTTATATTGCCGATCGTAAACTCACAACAAGGACTTTTTGGTGTCGCCGTTTCCGTCAAAACATTAAGGCGTCACTCCTTTCATTGCAACTTTTAACGAAGGCTTTACGCTATTTTTAAATTGAAGTATCTTGTTGGACATGATCATAGCTGTTAATAGGACGTTAATTAATCAAACAAACAAACATTGTCGATACGAAGACAAGCCGACAAAAAACAATCTAAGTAAACAAAAATAAGGTCCTGTGCTGAAGTGAATAGGCTTCATTTTATTGACCTATATAGTGCAAGAATTGTGTTTGAAATTAATATCGGATATTAAACCCACTTCCTTTGCTTAAACATCAACATGAATGTCGCTGTCTTAGAAAACAGTCTTAGCATTTTAATATGCATTGCAAAAAATTGCGCTTAAAATTAGAATGGGAAATTGATTTATGATTTTATATTCTTAGACAATGTTGGATGTGCTAATGAACAGGGGATAGTGAACTACGCAACACATATTGAATTTGATTGTCCAAAGCAGTTTATTTTGATTACACAAGATTTGTTTTTTCCGCATGTACATTGAAATATTGTCACATATGTTTTTTGATGTGCAGTTTATTTGTTCCCAGGGTATGTAAATATACAGGAACTTCAATCGTTTGCATTCTGCTGTGTCATCGACATGTAGATATTGATCTGATATAAGTATTGTTTTAATCGTCAGCTAGGGCATATCTAGCCCTTTATCGTCTGGAAAAATCAGATGAATAAACAAAATACGTATAGATATAATACCAAAAATAGTCTCCTTGGAATTAATCGGAACGTATAGTAATGGATGCACACTATATATAGATTAGTGATTGTTGATTGAAATCCTTTATCGTCTAGAAATATCAGAAAATGCTGGGAGAAAAAATACGTAGATATATAACAAAACGTGAAATCGCCATGGAATAAACCGGATATTATAACAATGGTTGCACAATATATAGATCCGTACGTGTCGATTGAAGTTTCCATTTTGAAATTAATACTATATCGATTTCGCTCTGTTTAAATTCCAATTGCATTTTAGCGTAACTTCAACAATATAACTTTAGCAATCAGATCTATTATCGGCACTTTTCTTATAAATACTTAACAACAAAACACGGATTCTGCCTTCATTCTCATAAAAAACCCATCATATTATATTTGTATAGCGTACAACCGATGCTAGATACTTGGCCAAGGAAAAACGCGCTGCGTCATCAATCAATTGACATATATTTCAATTCAACCATGATGAGGATATTTTTGTGAATAAAAGGCGTATGTCAGCAGGGAATTTGCTATAATTTCATGAATGAAACAAATTCTGGTAAATTAAATGGATCCCTAGAGTAAAGTGTTACCGATTTGAAACGTGCTGGGTATCGTGTGTGCCTAGCTGTGTGTGCTCACCAAAACGTAATGTTTGATTTTGCGTTTTCTCGACAGCCGTGGTTATTTAAAGACGGCGTATGATGGGAGAATGCTTTTGAAGTTGTGTCTCCGTTTAATAATGGAACATAATAATATCACATTAATAATGCAAACTGCAAGCAGAAGCCGAAAATAGTTATAAAAAAACAATGGTCCAATTTGGAAACACAATAAACAATAGTGATTACACTACTGCAAGGTGAATACCTTACGAATCCATCAATTTACATACACCATCAGGCCTATTTATACACACTGGGACAAGGCCATCCTTAAGTAGCTTTAGATGCTAAGAAGATTTTCAGTAAAGTAACAATAATTAGTTTCCCTGACGTTTGGGCTACAGGTCGTGCCGTTGTTGTCGCTTATGGGTTAACAATGCTGAAACAGTTTGCTCCATACCGTTATCAAGTCACTGTGACCTACAATGTTACTTTTCCTGGCTCTAAAACCTGTATCACAAGGTACTATAACTCCACACCTGCTACATAAGTCTATGTACATAATTATGCCACTATGATCTACATTTTAACCTTTCCTGGCTCCAACTCGTGTGTAATATGACTAGAACTTCATACTTATTATATGTGTGTATATACATCACATTATAAATGAGACGGTGTGTCATGTACCCAAACTAGGTCACTGTGATCTATAATTTGACCTTTCCTAGCTCTAACCCCTGTGTGATAAGACGGGCATTTCATACTTGTTACATTGGGTTATACGGTTGAGATGGTGTGTTGTTTCCATGCATTAAATTCGGTCAATATAGACTATACAGTGTTAAATCTTTGAATTAAAAAATAGTTCACGTCCAATATTAACCACTTTATTTGTATCTTTAATAGTTTAAGATGTCTTAATGTTAAGGAAAACAATTGCCAATTGTAATGCTACACCATTGTTTTATACCGCTTAATAAGAAAGCCTTTACAGCCGATGTCAAAGTCCACCTGTCGAGGACATAGTTTGAAAGATTAGCTCACCTTACCAACAGGGTCGGTGATCGAGCTTATGTCATTGTGCAGCGTTTGTCGTCCGTCAGCTTTTCGAAAAAATCCATACTAGTCATTAATGGCTAAATTGGTTTTGACCAGATTTGGTTTGCAGTTTCTTGATAATACACAACGTGTCTGGTACCTTAGGGGCGTGAGGTACGGAGCCAGTCAGGGGAAATGTAGCAAATTCTTTAATATTATTTCCTTCTGTACGACTGAAGAAATCTCGTAATAATTTGGTCTTAAGCTTACTGAAGGTTCATGTAAAGGCTTTAACCAGTGATATTTTGCAAGCCTATAACTCATTACTGTGCTGCAATTGAACAAAACTAACTTCATTAATTGTTGGTATGTACTCTGGCTAACTGTCAGTCTGTGTGGATTCGCTGGTCCGATTTTGCCAAACAAACTGTTGGAGTACCTGGCATATTCACAACTGAACACGATGGCATGATTATTTGGTTCCATCAATGCAATTCACACGAGTTCTATTTCTTCTCCAGAAATATACATTTTTCTCATATTTTACTGAATTTTACAAGCAGCTTCACAAATTACATATCAACAGTAAGGTGTTTGATAAGTATGGATGTTTGTAGAATTTATTTTCCAGTTGTCTTCTTTAAAAAATATACCAGTTTTGATTAATAAGACAAATATTTTTTCTCCGAATAACAACATATACTACCCCTACCCCTTAATTTTGATTTACAAAGTGCACCATTTTCAGCCTTTTTTGCAAAATCTAACCCTTTATAGAAAAAGTTCTGGTATTAAACTTTTGTTAATAATTTGCATTACAACAGGGAAAGGATTGTTTTTTTTCTAAATCAGACAGAAAAATTGGGGGTCCGTGAGCTTACTTTTTTGCCCCATTTGAATATGTGTTATTTTTCAGTATTCTAAAGTGAAAAATAAAAGTGCTTAAATTGCCATTAAATGTAAAAATAAAGTGACAAAAGTGTATCATTTCACACATTAATGCTCAATATTTTAATAACCACGAACCCAGTAAAGATTTACAGCAAAAATTAGCTCAATACAGCTAAAACTACTGGCACAGTGATGATTTAAGTAAAAACAGGTTCAGTAAAAAAAGGTTAAACTGTGGCTCTACTCAAAGCGAAAAAAGACACAATTTCAAAATGGCCGCCAAATTGGTCATTTCTTAAAATCCCTGTATAAAATAAATCTACTACAAATAGAAAAGCATTTTTTGACAAAATTTGCAACTGGCAACTTCCTACAGATATTGATAGATTTTATTTGGAAATCACAAAACTTCTTTGATCTATGTCGAAACGAGACTTCAACGAGACTTAAACCTCAGAAGAATACATCTTTAAACAACTTTGTATTAACGGCGGGTCTAGCACACTGAGGTCTGAGCCCAATTCTTTTTCAAAATCGTTTTTAGGTCATCTGACCCAAAGGGTCAGGATGACCTATAGTCATCATGCACCGTCCGTCGTCGTCCGCCGTGCGTAAACTTTCCATTCAAACAACTTCTTCTCAATAACCGTAAGGCCCAAAGTACTCATATTTGGCCTGTAGCATACTGGGATGAAGGGCTATCAAAGTTGTGAAAATAAATGACCTTGACCTACTTTGAAGGTCACAGGGGTCAAATAGGCTAAAATATTTGAACGACTTCTTCTAACTAACCAAAAGGTCCAGGGTACTCATATTTGGCCTGTAGCATGCTATGATGAAGGGCTACAAAGATTGTGAAAATAAATGACCTTGACCTACTTTGAAGGTCACAGGGGTCAATTAAGCTAAAATCTTTGAACAACATCTTCTAACTAACCAAAAGGTCCAGGGTACTCATATATGGCCTGTAGCATGCTGGGATGAAGGGCTACAAAAGTTGTGAAACTTAATGATTTTGACATATTGTCAAGGTCACCGGGGGTCAATTTGGCTAAAATCTTTGAACGACTTCTTCTAACTAACCGAAAGATTCAGGGTACTCATATTTGGCCTGTAGCATGCTGGGATAAAGGGCTATCAAAGTTGTGAAAATAAATGACCTTGACCTACTTTGAAGGTCACAGGGGTCAAATAGGCTAAAATCTTTGAGCGACTTCTTCTAACTAACCAAAAGGTCCAGGGTACTCATATTTGGCTTGTAGCATGCTGGGATGAAGGGCTACCAAAGGTGTAAAAATTAATGACCTTGACATTCTTTCAAGGTCACAGGGGTCAAATAGGCTAAATTCTTTGAACGATTTTTGTTAACTAACCCAAAAGTCCAGGATACTCATATTTTGCTGGTGGCATGCTGGGATGAAGGTTTACAATAGTTATAAAAATGAATTACCTTGACCTTCTTTCAAGGTCACAGGGGTCAATTAAGCTAAAATCATTTAACTACACCTTTTAATTAGCCGAAAGGTCCAGGGTATTCATATTTAGTCAGTAGCATGCTGAGATAAAGGGCTATCAAAGTTGTGGAAATGAATGACCTTGACCTACTTTCAAGGTCATGAGAGTCAAATATTCCAAAATCTTGAATTTTGAACTTCTTCTCAAGTTCTACCAGTGTGATTAAGCTGAAACCTGCATGAAATGATCCTGACATGGTCCCGACCAAGTGTTGTTATATTTTATGTCGATCCAAAATCCAAGATGGCTGCCACAGATGATCCAAGATGGCTGCTACAGATGCCATCTTAAAAACACATTTTGAACTTCTTCTCAAGTTTTACCAGTGCAATTTAACTGAAACTTGAAACATGAAATGCGGCTGATATGATCTTGTCAAAGTATTGTAATATCTCTGGTTTATCCCAGATTGAAGATGGCTACCATGACACCATATCTAATTATTTTCCTATACAGCTATTGCCAAGATAGTCAGATGACCGTTAAAGCCCTTGGGCCTCTTGTTTTTCCTGTACGATCGTTCTATTTGGTCTATCAAATCCAACGCCTTGCTAGTTTGTGTTCTTGGACTGAAACAGGAGAGCGATACAGACCAAATGGACCTATTGTTAAAATCCGGTTAACTTAATAAGATACTGTGTTCTCCTCTGAGAATTTATAGCTAGCCGAATTCGAATCTCATCACTGTCCTTTTTTCATGTACGGAATTCGTTCAGATGTGTTATACTGTGTTTGACTTGCTTAATTAGGTTAGGCAGCAAACATAACATTTGTAGATCTACTGCATTTTTTTCTCACACTTTTACACTGATATTTCAAGACACTGTCTGTCTTGTTTGTTTTTAATTGCTCAGCTTAACTAAATAGTTTAGCGCAGATAGACATGGCGGGCCCGAATCATATACAAGCGATTCGAGCGCATACGTGTACTTAGTTCTCGTACAACGAGATTTTCTTTGTTTGTTAAATTAAATTGACGTCCTATTAACAACCAGGATCGGTGTGTAGCGTGTATGTAGTGTTTGGTGTTTCTGGGAGTATATATTCGTATATCAGGTATATTCGTGTTGTGTCCTCTTGTATTGTGGAACACTGGAAAAGAACTTCATACTTGGTATGTAGGTCTATCTATGTAAGGTGATTTTTCACATTTTGACAGTAGATTTAATGATTCAGTTTGTATAATGTGCAAACCAATCAAAATAATGATAATAACAATATTTTAATTGATTGCCTGACTCGATTCCTAATATAAATTTATTAGTTACATCAGTCTCTGTTATGTCATATACTAAAACTAGATTCATCTGCAGATTTCTTGATTGAAGGAGAATCATTGATGGATAAACGGCGTGTCTGGTCCCCAGGGATCCAAGGTGCGAGGCCCGAAAGGAGAAATATATATCAACTTATCTAAAATCCTTTTTTTCTGTAAGAATGAAGAAATTTCGTACTTTTTTCGGTCTAAAGCTTACTTGGATGAAGAAAAATCAGTGTTGTTTAGGGAAATCCGGCAAATTCATCAAAATAGCTATTCCTTCTTGCTTGGGATTGTACTAACTTGGTCTAGCAAATTAAAAAGTAGTTTGTGTTCCTAGTCTGGAACAATTGAACGGTACAGGACCAATGGACCTCTTGTTAAAACACGGTTAATCTAAGAAAATGTCTCCTTTTTCAGGGCAAGTTAGTCTTATTCGACTCTCCTGCAGTAATGTCAGTTGGTTTTTCTTGTACGTGTATAGTATTTGAGTAGTGTTTTTATGTGTGTATATTGCTTGAATAGAAAAAGCATCAAAGCATAGCATTTGCAGATCTAATGTATTATTTCTTGTACATTTACACTGATTTTTCGAGACACATTCTGTCTGGGCTGTTTTTTAAACCGCTCAGCCGGCTTATCCAGATAATTTGTCGCAAATAGACATGGTCGGATCGGATTCATTTCCTGGTGATGCGAGAGCATAAAGGTGCTTACTTCTTCCACCGAGAGAAAAAATATCGCTGTGAAATTAGTAAAAGCAATCCCAGGAATTGCCCATAACCAGGTCTAATACTAAGCATAGTGTAATGTTGATGTTAAAAGCTTATTCAAATATGTGTTTCTTTTACAATTATGTTTCTTTTTGTCTGGTTACGTTACGATGGCTTTCAACAGTGTAATATAACCATAAACCAACTATGTACATGTATAAAGGATTATCTATATAAATCACCATTTCCCTGTAGATTATTTATTTTAAATTGTATTTAAAATAAGATGAAATAATAATATTGTACAGTTGGCAGCACAAAAATTATCATCCCTGTCAGCAGACTTCAAAAAGGATTGGGGGCGGGGGTCATAATGTGACCAAAGCTATTAAAAGAACGTTCAACTCGTGCCACATAGCGAGGGTATACGGTATGTCTTTGTCGTCCGATGCCGTCCAGTTAATATGGAGGCGAAACTTCCATATCATATCTTGTTTCGATAACGGTAATACAATAATGATAACGTTAAGAACACGTTCCTTGTAATATTATTTTTATAATAACTCTCTGTCAGTTTACTTAATGCCAGTTCAAATTATCAGCTCTTCCGGGAAATCTCGTTGCCAGTATTTGTGGCGCCGACAGCAGGTTTTGTATTTCCTACATGCGTGACTTCAAGATTGCCAGAGGCGGACTTTAAATACTCGTCGTTAAATTAATCTTTAGCTTAGTGTCAACGTTTTAGACAGCACTATGATGATAGCAGGTTTAAATACAAGATACATATATTGAACGGGGTTATTCTATCCAGACATTAACTAATTTACTGTAGCCCCCCATTACATAAAAATTCACACACCCTACACACATGGGCGGCCATCTTTAAACAATCATAGCTGTTGTAATAGGACAATAAACCAAATAAATCAACAAAACGAATATGTAAAGTTTATTTGAGGATTAACTTGAATATGTTTTTTTATGTTATGGAGATATAACACAAAAATCCGAGTGTACTCTATATATCTTAATAACATAACAAAATATATTCAAATTAATCCGTATAATTCAATCTACTAAAGATAAACGCTTCAATACTCAAAATTCATTTTGGGACTCTTTTGTCAATGAAATCATTACGCCGTCATTTCAGACAATCAGAAACAACGTCACAAACGGCGACGCCATATTTTCCTTTATAGACTGATAAAATAAATTTTTAAAGCCAATGGAAATGCTCGTAACAAGCAAAACTGCATTAATTAAGTATAAACATGCAAATATAGCGAAAATAAAACACAAGAAAAAAATACCCGCAGTACAGAATTCACATTCGACGATGATTCATTATTTGCTCTGGGTTTTCTTGGTTACTGTAAACTATGAAAACAATAATTATAATAATTACGACACAATAAAAGTGTCACGTCCAGGGGCTTGTGTAGCAAACGCAACCCAGTAGTTAGCTTTATTGGCCTGGGTCCTGCACCATAAAACTTTCTCAGACAGATTTGTATTACTCAATTCTATGTAAAATCCTATACTGGAGTAAAAAAATCTGTCTGAGAATAGTTTTATGGTGCCGGGCCCAGGACAGACCTGTAACAGTTTTGAGCTGGTTTCCTGCAACCAACAGTCAAAACTGTCATCCCAAGGTGTGCTTACAGTTTACGTGGGCGGAGTCAATGCCGAGGGACTAGGCATGAATCAGTAATTTTGTTATCTGGCCATTGTTGTGGAAATAAACAAAACATAAACTTAATCAAATTTAGCCCGTTAATCAAAAACGGTGATAAAGTTTGCCATGGTTTATCGTACGCCATATATTCGTTTTCCGTATATATATCTATTTTTGATTAACAAGTGTGTTTCACTTTTGTTATGATTGACATTGAATATTTTCCATCACTTATAAATAAAAAAAAAATGAAGCAGACGAAATAAATCATATCAACGTTTGAAACTAGGCGTGTTCGATTCCAAACTACGTAACTGATTAATAGTTTGTGGATACATGTAGCATACACGATAAATCATTTAACATAAACTGGAAAACCTGTCTATAAAGACTATCATAAGGACCAGAGATACTGGTCTTTATAACCAGGTGGTCTTAATTGTGTTTAATTTGAACATTCGGGACTCTTTTATATAATGGTGGTCAGGTGGCTGTTAAATTTTCATACCGCTGGTTGTATGCTGATTTGCATGAGTTGCATGTTACACCAATTTTCGGTTCTGCACTAGGCTCAGCTACTCATAAGATGTCATTTGTTTTCAACCCAAGTATGTAGTGGGAGTGTCTTAATACCAGCCAATATCACGCGAAATCAACTCATGAGGTAATAAATACATATGGGAATTTCGGCGATATTATTGTGTCTACGTATCGATTTGCGTTGGTCTTAAAACTTCAGTGTCTATATTCACAATTCCGTATTTAAGGAAATTACTCCGAACACGGAAGATTTCAATAGTGAAACGGAAATGGTTATTGAAGAATTATAATTGATTCCATGCCGAGGAACAATATATGACACTATGACCTATATGGAATGAGGTAGATTGTGCAAACAACAAAAGCAAATTTATTTTTTATGTATTTTTTCTCTTAATAAAACAAATATATATACATCATTAACTGTCGGTTATTCTCCAAATGATAGATATGATTTATGCTCCGTCAGCAATGGAGCATCTTTAAAAAATCTTGCTTCTTGCAGATTGCTGACTCCTTAGGTTGTGATGGAATATGATGTTTTTTGACCAAATAAATGAATGCTGGAAATCAATAACTTAGAAGTACGGGGAGTGTTCCTTTAATTTGTATCGGTATTGCATTTTCCATATTTTCAAATTTAATAAGAAATTCTTTATATCGTTCTTAATTGATTTGCGGAAACGCAGAAGCGACGGTTTCTGTGAATCCGCTCTACTTCAAACATCCGCATCGACAATTCCATGATTACATTTTATTGCATTTAAATTTCTTTATATCAGTTTGAATTGATTTTCCAGGAAAACTAGAGCAAAGCATTCAATAAATCGACTTTACCTCAAACTTCGCATCGACGAGCTCACGATAACATTATAATAATGAATAGAGATTTCATATGAATTAATTTACTGCCACATGGGTTATAAATTGAATATACTGTCATATGTGATTTAAAGCAGTTGAATTGCATATTAGATATGGAGGAATGTATCGCTGAAGAAAATGGAACCTCATCTGAATTCTATCAAATCGCCCTGTTGGTGTTGATGTAAAAACATAACCTAGCCATATGTTAAGAAATGTATGCCAGGTCATATCCTTGAACAAAATTAATTATAATAAAAAATATATCAAATTAATTTCACATGTATTGACTTTCTACTCTAATTTCTTTGCCTTGGCCTATTTGTCGAAGAAAAATACTTTAAATTACCTACGTACGTTAAGAAAAGAAGGCCGACTAGATCCTTGAACAAAATTATCTTAAAAGAAAAAAGAGGATATAAAATCAGTTACAAATGCATAGCGTATTAATTTCCCGTTCTCCTTTTTTTTACCTCTTGACATTCTGCTCTACTGTCTTTGCATTGACTTATTTGTCGGAGAAAATACTTTAAATAACCTCACCTTCGTAAAGAAAAGAATGCCGAACCAGATCTTTGAGCAAAATTATCTAAAAGAAAAAAAGGCAATATTTTTTAAAGGACATACTAAATAATATTGGTTTTTTTATTAAATTACTCACAATGCCATTCTACTTTCTTTGTAGTGACTTATTGAGAAGGGGAAAAAATGACGGAGAAAAATTACTTTACATATTTGTATAATTATCTATATTGATTTTGCAGTAAATGTAAACAATCATGATGTCGTGTCTTTTATTATATTTGCTAACTTGTTCACAGGAAGATAAATGGCATAATCGATTCCGTCATTTTTAGGGCCATTCGAATCATTAATAGTATAACTACCTTTTTTTCTATGCCGGGTTTCGCCTAGAGACCTTCCGGTGTTGAATGGCATATTGAGGTCACAGCGCCGGTCTTGTATATAAATGTTAACTTAGTTAGGGTTGACACGCACTTAACGATGTTATTTAGTTGTTCTAACTAGTCCCGATAGTCCTTCAGATTCAGTTTATTAATTTGAGAAGATTTTATTAAATTCATTTTCAGTGCCGTATTATTTGTTATAGGTCAATGGTTAATTTGGTTAGATTTTATAAATTCTTGAGAGAACGTTGAACGAACCTTTAAATCCTATATGTACTGCTCAGTAGTTTACTAATTTAATCATTTGCATCAGAATTTCCTTCTTTCAATTTCAACAAACATATAAAAAAACCTTCAAATAACTGCAGCAGAATGAGCGCCCACCACTGTGAGGAAGGCTCTGCTTTATGCTCCATGGCCAAGACGCACTGTTGATTTAAAGAGGTTAGTTTCTGCTTTTGCTGAAAGTTTAGTATATAAGAAGTAGGGCGGAGTCTAGTATGTTATTTGTAAAATGTGGTTGGCTTTCAGTGGGATAGCAAGTGATATAAAAGGAGTACGCATCCCACTATTTCAGTAAGACCTAACACCAATATACCTCACCTCCCCCCCCAAAAAAAAGAAAAACATTAACATCAACATACAAAACCGACTGTATTGCGTATTTTATCCTTCCATAACCATGTCTGTTATTATGAAATTAATAAGACCATAGAACCAAATGATTTACCGTAGACAACAATTTTAACGTTTGCCGCTGTCCAGGTTAAATAAAGTTTTAAAGTCCAGTCATTCATCACTAATTTTGAAGAGGGTTATCATACACAACTGTGAATAAAAACTGTTAAAGAAGTATCATCTTGTTACACTTTTATGGGATGGTTCCATTTCTTGTTGAAATCCGCACTTAAATTTTGATCAAAATTTTCATAAAATTCCTATCTTGATTATCTCGCCTGTCAGTAACAGACTTAAAAAATTCCAAAATTTCTTTGAATATTTCACATCTGCATATATTGCCCTACCCACACATTCAACATTTGAAACTGATAAACCATTAATACCCAATCAGCAGGCTCCGAAACATTTACCTGTCTATGAATTCTTATGTCCAAAATGAGATTTCCAGACGTTTATTTTTGGTTTCATTCTGCGGGGCCTTTTCAACCGATCAACCAACCAATCTAGTAATATTTGTCATATATCACATACACTTTTCTATTGCAATCCTAAGCAGTAATCTTTAGAACTACTTCACATTCTGATCTGTGCATTGACCCTTCATTCTATCAGGGCGAACTCGATTATAACTATATTTGACTTTAAAAGTGACGATTCCATCGTTAATACTATTATAGCAGTAATATAAATCAACTCATAGTGTAGATTGATTGGATCAGTTGTCGGTGGTATCATCATCTTCGGTTAATAGGTTGATTACATAAGTAAAGCAATAATTTAATGGTATATTTCCAAAGAAGGTTCGACGTCCCTTCCACATACAACGTAAATTAAGGACAGTCGTTACGGTGTAAAAGACTACTGCCATTTGTTGATTAGGGTTTCCATTAAGTCCGCTAGTGTTACCTGGCCAGGACAAATTAGCCATTAACCAGGTGATATATCGAGAGGTTACACAACCAATGGTTTGGATTGGTTTATCATGTGTGACGTCCTTTTAGCAACTAAAGGTCATTGACGGACGGCCTTGTTTGTTTGTTTGTTTGTTTGATTATTTTAACGTCCTATTAAAGGTAGGTTTCGCCCAATGAAATATTAAGACTGCGAAATTGAAATTTATCCTATACATAGATATAATCTTCAGATCATTTTCAATGCATACAGCGAACAATATGGGTGGTCAGTTGCCTAGCTTGACCAGGAAAATACTCCTCTAAAATAGAGCGAAGTCAAGCTTTACATGGAACATGACGTATTTTTCCAAAACGAGGCCGCAGCAACAAACGGAAGCATGCAACAAAATGTCAGATAGAATTGACAGTCTTGCAACGGCATGTTTAGTTAAAAAACAACAACAACAAATCGAAGAGCGAGGGACTGTTTATACATATAATATGACCTAAAACACTTCATGTTACTTACATACGCTCGCTAACTTTGTACACCAAATATACATGTAGTTAGTCTGTGGCTGTTTGTGCGCTGGTATATGTGTTGAAACTCACCACGTGCAATGCCGTTACACGAGTCCCAACAGATCCCGGCAAGTTCCGCTTAAGATATGGCTTCTGTTTCTTCTATTGCTACATGCCATCTGTGAATTGAATTCCCTATAGATATCCTAGGGTGCTACCGAATCCATTATAATTTCCTCCACTTTGTTGCCGATTCAGAAATATTTTTTTCATCTCACACACTTGCGTTCAGCCATTTTGTTTACTTGTAGTGCGTGACAATGCGCATGCGCCAAACTTCGACAACACAATCCATCGCAGCTTCATTTGCATATTATTTTGTCTGACGGACACCGTAATAAATCAAGGATTTCCTTCAATTTTGTATTCAAGACACATTTGTTCAATCTCAAACACATAAAGAAATTAAATTGAGATATTTTAATATGTTTTTTTATCTTTTTTTCCGCTTATCGCATTTCACAAAAAAATCATTTGGTTGGGCGAAACCTACCTTTAACAGCCAGCGTCATGTAAGGACGGCCTCCCATGTATGCAGCGTGTAGCGTGTGTGAAGTGCCTGTTTTGGGAGACTGCGGTATGTTCGTGTTGTGTCTTCTTGTATAGTTGAACTGTTGCCCTTTTTATAGTGCTATATCACTGAAGCATGCCGCCGGAGACACCACGCAACACCCCACCCGGTCACATTAAATTGACAACGGGCAAACCAGTCGTCCCACTCCCTGTATGCTGTGCGCTTAGCAGGAGCAGAAACAACCACTTTTATAGATTTTGGTGTGTCTCGGCCAGGGGACAGAACCCAGTCTTCCCAGCGTGCGTGTATGTATGTCTGTTACTACAAGACTGATAAAACAAAGCATGTCCCATGCCGTTGATGCCGTTTTTTCATACTCATTGGTTGCTTTCTAAAATTTATTTTTGTCTTTCTTGACTTTTGAATAATGATTCACGCATGTGAATGAAATCCAAAACATGTATTCACCAATCAACCATGTGCATCATACAGGTAAAGCGTTTGAATTGTGAATTGATTTTCTGATGATTATACGAGTATATTATCATGTTTTCATTTACGCGGTATAAATTATTCGGTAGGTTGACTGGCTTTACGTCCTTTTATCAGCTAAACTCTTTATAGGAAGCCCATCCGAAGTATAGTGTGTTGCGCATATGGATGTATCTATGTTATTGGAGGCTGCAGTATATTCGTCCAGTGCATCATTTCATAGTGCTATATCACTGCAACATACCGCAATCGATATCAGATGCACACCTCACTCGATTAGAAGACGTTGTAGAAATTATACAAAATATAGTACTTACACAATTTTTTACTTGGGAATCTTACTTTTATTGACATTATTTAAGGATTAACTTGAATAGATTTTTTATGTTTTGGAGATATAACACAAAAATCTTAGTGTGCTCTAAATAAACCGCGAAGCGGTTCATGATGAGAGTACACTAAGATTTTTGTGTTATATCTCCATAACATAAAAAATATATTCAAATTAATCCTTATAATTCAATTTACTAAAAGATATTCTCTTCAATATTCAAAATTCATTTTGGGACTCTTTTGTCTATGAAATCATTACGCCGTCATCTCAGCCAATCAGAAGCAACGTTATAAACGACGACGCCATTTTTTCCTTTATGGGCTGATAAAGTAAATGTTTAAGCCAATGAAAATGCTCGTAACAAGCAAAATTGAACTATACTGATGGATATCTACTCTGACTGATAGTCATCAAATGGTAAATAACGGTTTTCAAAATTTAATTTTCAAATTACCTTTGGTATTCAAATGGATGAGAAAGGACATTCGTTTATATGTGTTGATCTGTTCCGATTCTATCTAGGGAACTTTTTTTAATGAAATCACATTTTGACCTAAAATAAAAGCAGTGGACGGTGTTCTTATAACGTGAAGGTAAAATCAACTCTTATTGAAATTTTATCTAATAGAATCTTCTCGGAGGTTATAGCCCACTTGAACCCTAGTCAAATTTGAGCAGATTCTTTATAAATTGGATTACACTACACCTTATATCAAATCACGTATTCAAGCCCCCATTACTCTTCCATTAACTTTCTTACATTACGTAATTCCGACATGATATAAGATTAAAAAAACCTGATCTTTGAGATTTGTACCTCCTTTGATATTTAAGCAATGACAAATGTCAACTTAATGTTCACGAAAAAGTTCCACCTCTACATAAATTCGCACAAAAAGACTCTCTCAAACTACCCCAGGAAGTATTATAGACAACTGATTTTTATTTTAGTTAAACAAGATGTTTTTCGATGTATATCTTTTGCATTAAAGGTCGTTGGCTGTCTCTCTGGGTATTATATAATCTGAATACCATTTATTTTAGTTAAACAAGATGTTTTTCGATGTATATCTTTTGCATAAAAGGTCGTTGGCTGTCTCTGTGGGTATTATATAATCTGAATACCATAAACGCCAAGGTATAAGCAGACATAAGAACAAATTATGATATACATATATGTCTTCATTGATTTGTGAATATCAGAGTCTATAAAAGGGGTAGTTTCTGCTCTAGTTTTAATAGTATTGTTCTAAAGACTTCTAGACAGATAATGGAGAATTGATCGGCTAGTGAAACAAAGTAAAATAAATGTAACAGCTTATATACACATTTATATTCGTATGACATATACAGATCACAGACATATCTTATCTATATCATCTTCACAAATTGCCGTCTGTACGAAGGAAAATTGCACAATAATGCATTAGATTGAAAAAAAAAATCATGTAGACTTCTATTGTCTTTTGTACTATTTAGTTTGAAAAATAGATATTTAGAACGATTGCTATGTTAAAATAAACATCTCATACCAATGGGATACGGTTATCATTCAAGACCTAAATATTACAGTTCCCTCCCCTTCAGACTTATCGTTGCCGCTAGGATACTTAATGGGTATAATGGTATTAAGGATATATGCATATATAACGGGTGGTAAACCCCAAACCTGATCAATCCTCAAACCAGTGTTATATAAACGTGACAAATACCCATAATCCAGGACCCAAAGCAATGTTCCCTTTTATTTTGGCCACAGAATCACTGCCCTGGTTTCATTCCGTTAAATAGATGGGTGGTACCATTGCACGGCCCGTCATTGGTTACAACCACCGCCTCCTGTTGTCTTCATCAAGTTGTATTTTACTGGCATACGTGTAGCGGACTATAGCAATCAATATTGCCGATAGTTTTGGTCTGTCTATTAGTGGGATTCGACTCGTGTAGTCTCCTTCATACATTCATATCAGCTGAAACACACAGTATCAGTGCATTCGTATCGGGATTATTGTTCGGTGGTGCAAAACTAAAAAAAGTTCTTAAAGGTGTTGAAAAGCATTTTTGATCCATATCAAAGAACGCGTCAACCAACTCATTATTAACAGTTCTGAATTTCGAGAACGTTTTAAGTTGTTAAACATTACTGGATATTCTTAACATTTGATGATATTCGAAGTTATTAGTTCACGTGGAGAATAGTTTGAATTGTTGTTGAAATACTGTGTAATGTTTTGACTAAAGGTCAGGAGTTTACCCGGTAAGATATATTCTCATATCACGCTACCTGGATATGGACTTTGGATCCCATTGATGACAGATGTGCAAGGTAACATGATACTTGGTGACCAGATAAGTCCTTCAGTACGTAATATAACCTAATATCATTTAATCATTGATGTCAGTATTTTTCAACTTCATGGGGCTATGAACAGAAATAATATTCTTTGCAAACTATAGGGTTCGCATAATAAAATAATGTGAGTCCGTGTGGCGCATTCTTTCAAAAGTTTGCAAACAATTTTTCTAAATTTCATGACTCAATGAACGTAAAACATACTGACGTCAACTCGTATGCTGTATTTTTCAGAATACTTGACAAAATAATAAAAGTTTTAATGTGCTATGCGATTGATTTATCAAAAGTTTATAGAGGTTTGGACAATGATGATTGGTCAATCAGAAAGTCAGATTTAGTATGATACATACATGTAAATATATAAAATTGTTTTAACGTATAATTCTACATCGTGGACAAGCTTTATTTCGAATTGCAGTTTTACTCAATTGATTTTGAAAGTAACATTGTTTTAACAATATTTTTGGTCCTATGTATTTCGCGTTGACGAGATGTGACTATCCACTTTGGTGTGTTTATGAATAGAATGAAGTAGAATATGTTCAGTCGACCTAAATATAGAGATAGACTTATGTGATAAAACTAATTATGCAAACACTACGGAATTAACAAATTATTCCTACAATTATGAGTTATGTACAGTCGTCCAGAGTATGGAGATAAACTTATTCAGCTCCAAACGCTTCGATGAACGTGCTATCATTGACTGCATTTTGCTTGTCAAACTTGCTTGTAACTTTGCATTATAAAGCTCATTTATTATTAATATAATCAATGCACGGCTATCGGATTACATATTATTATCTTCTTCTATTTCAAATTAATGCGTCAGTAAAAACGGCATTTCAGAAACTTAATCCATGAAATAATTCCGGTTGATTACTGCTTCAATAGCGCCATTTCCTATTTCGTAGGTTTCCGAACCCAGTATCTCATGTTTTGACAAACAAATCCATTTCATTTTCTATAACTATAAATTGTCACTATAATGTTTCTAATCGTGCCAAGCAATTGCGAAACCAAACACTATATTTTCTATAAATGTCCGAAATAACTCTTGTATAGGAACGAATGGAATTTTAATACTGTAAACCAACTTTCTTTCGCGCGCGATTTATTTTCGCGAATTTTGTGGTCAAGGTGAAGTACTCTCTGCGAAGTAGTATCTTAGATCGTTCTTGTACAATAAAATTGAAAAAATATCTCGATTCAATTTACAATTCGCGAATCTGAATCTCCGCCAAAAATATTTGAAATGGAAATCGCGAAATGTAGAAGCCGCGAAAAAAAGTTGGTTAACAGAATCATCAATGTGAGACATGTTTAATAAGAAAATGTGACATATTCTGTCGGGGGTTTTATTGGATGGAGATTAGAATCAAGTGTTATATAGTGACGGGTTAAGGAGGTGGATGAAACCACTGACATACAAGTACATACTTACAATGCAACTGCCAACTACATGACATGGGATTCAAATTCGCGATTCAGAAGTGTCATAGGATGTTAACTAATCAAATAAACACATAAACAAGAGGTGGAGGGCGTGTAGTAATGTGTCTAAATAGCGAATAAATTAAATTCAAAACAACGCCGATGTAACGTCACAAGAAAACTTGATTCCGTCATTTGTATAAATGAGTATGGAATACGATATTAATATGGAGGCACGTATAGTGCCTACGTTCAGAATAAAGAGACATCTGAACTACCAGACCTCCATAAGTTCGGGAAGGAAAACTAGTTTTATTAAAAGGTATTTATGTCAGCATTATAACACTGAGTAGTATGGTATCCTAACCGGGTTATGGTATTATATAAAGTCCTAGTAAATGTCCTGCGTACTACGCGCACCGGACTATATGACATATATATCCTGCAGGAAGAAAATTCATGCATTTACTGCAAATTACGTTTTTAACGATGATTTAATTTCATGGTTTAGCTTTATTCAGAACTACTTCACCCTGAGCAGAACATTTTGCGGCGATTCATTTTCGCGGTGTTTTATCTTTTGCGCAAACCGCAAATTTAACCACACGCTCTAATGACTTGTTTAACAGTTATATGGTAATGAACATCAAAATCCAAATAGGTCGCACTGTCTGCGGTTGACCAGTTAACGCGTTAGACGTGTAATTCAAGAGTGCACTAATAATGATAAACGAGTGTATTATGCTACATTATATGAATGGTGATTTTCTTTGATACGACATTTATATGTATATTCAAAGATATATGACCTTTACAATTACACCATATTTGTTTGAAAATAGGCTTCAAATAAAAAAACAAAACAAAAAAGTACAGTCGATTTAAGTATACTTTAACATGATAAAAGAGGACCTTATCTATTCCGCTGCCGTTTTATGTAGATTTGCAATAGATTATACCTGTACATTGCTCGATTTGATTTTCAACCTAAACATTTTTTACAAATAACCCGATACATTTTGTGATGTAAACATCATATAGTCTGCGGGTAATACAGAGGAAATGACTGTAATTTTGTTCAGTATACTTCAGATGAATTTCTCTAAAAGTTCCTTTTTAACGAATATGATAGTCACAAAACACGCCGAAAATAATTGGACTTAATTTATTTCTCGTCCAACTTTAAACTTGACAATTTGTATTTAAAGTGAACAGTCGGACAAGGATGGCTTAAGTCGGTAAAAATGGTGTGAATATATCCAGTATAATTTCTTATGAAATAGAAAAATAAAAATTCTCGTCAAAATCTGTCTGCGTACGAAGAAATTAATTTAAAGTATATGAATCATAAAACATCCTCCCGACTGACTATGTCCGTGGTTACATTTCCAGGCAGCCTCGCTTTCAATGTTTTCAACTTTTCTTTATTTCAATGGTCAGAACTGGGAAACGTAAGCAGAACTTGACCGTCGTTTTAATATGTGAGAACTTTTGGAAGGCCAATGAACGCATTTAGACTGGTTTTCTTTGCCCGACTATTCACTTTAAGCAGTAAGCACTCTTAAGAGTATCGCAAGCAATCATATTTCTAAAACCGCTGGAATTCTAAACTTAAGGGTTCTTCTATGAATCAAAGATTGTATATAAACATATTGCATTTAGGATTTCACAAGTATATATTCCAATTAGACATATTTTGAATTTATGAGCCTTTTGTGTGGGGTCCACATAGAGCTCGTCGACCATGATAAATACCTTTCAACAAAGTACGTCAGCAAAAGCAAGCCAGGATAGCTAATAAGCCTTTCACTATTTTGTAATTTGTAACATACAATTTTGTAAGTAATTACTCTCGTTATTTTCGATTACTTGTTTATTATTAGTAGTAGCTGTATCATAGGTTTCCTATTACTGGTTAAGTAGAATCGATTTTAGTATGAACACTTCGGGTCTACATTCAATTCCTTTTTTGTCCGCTGCCAGTCAAAATGGAAGGGACTATATATTGTCTGTCTCTGTCTGACCGGATGCTAGTTTAATTTCCTTACGATAACTTGAGAACAGATCGCTGGATGATATTGAACCATTATACACTAATGACTTTGACTCAGCGTTGGATTAATCATGGGGTCAAAAGGTCAAAGGTCGTCTGCAAAGGTTATTCGTACTAAAATAGATTATTTTGGCAAATGTTAGTGTCCAGACGATAACGTAGGAACGGTACAATGGATTTTGTTGAAATTTCTTATAATTTTATTTTTTGAGGTAACTTCTGAAATTTATTTTGGGGCCAAAGGAACAACTGCAAAGGTCGCTGTTACTTAAATAAATTGTTTTGGCAAAACGGTACAATAGATTTTGTTAAATTTCATAGAATTGAAGTTTCGGAGAAAACAGATTGGAATTGATTTTGGTGTCAACGGATCAGCTAAGAATGTAGTAACCTAACATATTACTTTGACAAATATTAATTTCAAGATTATCAGTTGAGGACGGATTGATCAATTCTGTTGCAATAAATGATAGCTTAAAGGTTAACTACAAATGATACTGTAACTAAAACAGATTAATATAACTAATAACTTGCGGGGGTCGACAGGAGACATGTACTGCTTTAGCAATGCCCGGGATGTTTGTTAGTATTTCGTCGTTAAGGCCTAATTGTCATCGAGATTGATGGTTCTTTGAAAACGTAGTTAATCAAAACAGCAACAGGAAGCAAATGATAGTCGTCATATTAAGACTAAGAGAGGTGTGCTGTACCGTTGGCTGTGGCGGTATGTTTCAGCGAGGTAACACTATATATTGTACTTTTAAGGAGAAAAACCCCCACAAGAATCTGAACATACTTCCATCAACAAATCACATATTATGTCTACTAATGTCTATAACAGGTACTTTCAGCGTTTGTTTAACAGGAGATGACTTTACAATGGCGTGACACAATGAGTCCTTCTTGGGCTTTGCACGCAAATGACGGTTGTTAAACAAACTAGAAATTAACAGTAAATTCCTAAAGTTAGTCATGCTGGATACACAACTTGTTCAAATGAGCACAAAAAATAAACTTACATGCGTGCACAATAACACTGTGCAAGGATAATACTTTTAAGTTTCATTAACATACAAGATATTTTAAGAACTGTTACCCATGTATGCAATGCATGTTTTGTGTATGAGAATGTCTGTATGTTTTGATTGATTTTTTTTTATAATCACGAAGCATGACGTCAATGACACCGAAAAACAGATCCCCAGTTCACATCCTGCGGACGGGCGAATCAAATTAACCACCAAAGTACGCAATAGCCTTAGTACTGCAGTCTGAATAAACCACAAAAGTGCTTATCGTATACAGATACTGTTAACCAAAACCAGTTCTTTGCTGTTTCGTAATTTCATTTCGTGATCTGCCAGGCGAGACATATTTTTAGATACTAGGCCGAAATGAACTTCACCTCCGTCAGACTTGCGTGACTACAACTAAGTCACAGAACTTTGCTCTAGTTTTCTTAGATTAGATCTATTTATACGGTATTATCTCTGTCCAGAAAATCAATTTCATCTCGTTTTCTTCGTGGTCTAGTCTGTATTTCCCGTCCTTTGTCTTTGCTTCTGAGAATAAACATATATCTATAACATATAGATCAATTATGTAAGGAAATGTAACTCTTTGTTTTCTTAGATTAAATGATACTTCCCTGATTATCCCCTATTGTCTGTCCAGCGAATCAATTTTATCTTCCTGTTTTCTTCATCGTCTAGTCTGTATTTCCTGCCCTTTGTCTTCTTTTCCCTGAACAAATATATAACACTGAGAACAAGTGTGTCACGAAATGTAACTCTTTGTTTTCTTAGATTATGTGATATTTCACAGTTTATTCCATATCATCCAAATCAATCTTATTTTTGTTTTTTGTTTTCGTCGTCTGTGTCTCTTGTCCCTTTGTGTTTTTAGATTAGATGATGTAGAGTGTTGTGTATTGTATATCGAATCAGTTTCATCTTCCTGTTTTTGTCACTTGTCTGTCCTCTCATCTTGTTTATCATCTCAGGAAAACAATATGTAACAGAAAATATTTATTTCACAAAATGTTACTCTTTGTTTTCTTATTACCTCAGATGAAATGATATATTCCTAATTCATTCCATATCGTTTCTATCCAATCTGATTAAAATACAGATCCTTATTATCACTACGTTTGATAAGAGGATCTGAGAAAATCTCATTAGGGGTTATGTCCAGGTGACCTTTGGAAATGGCCAATCAAATTGCTACTTGCAAAATTTCGACAGTGAATTTCAGGGCCGAAATAGTTTGAAAAAACTGTCAGAATTATTTTGGTTTACGTAGTCATCTCGCCCAAAGAGCACAATAAAGCTAATTGTTTATCTATACAGGGACTAAATATCGTTTTCAATGGATGTGACAGGTGTAGAAAATGTATCCTATATGAAGACCACGCGGTATAAAGGTCATCTGGACGTGACCTCCTATGGGATATTGTCAGATCCTTTATATAACGGAGTGGTTATAAGGATCTGTATTTTAATCAGATTGGTTTCTGTCTTCCTGTTTTTGTCGCCTGTCTTTCCACTTACTTTGTTTATTTTCTCAGAACAAAAACGTCTAACAGAAAACAATTATATTATGTATGACATGTTACTCTTTGTTGGCTTAGATTATTTTAGATAGGTGATATTTTCCTGCCTGATCTCGTATCTTCTCTGCCAACCTAATCAACTTTCCCTTATGGTATTGTCGTCAGTTTTTCTTGTTCCTTTGTTTTGTTCGTAAACAAATATAGCAACATCGAATATATTCTCCTCCGACAGGTTGTGAACTATTTCTCGCGTTAGATTTCTAAATTGCTACGGATATTGGATCTGTATGAATAATATGAAAACAATATTCTCAACAATAGGAATCCTACGCACTCAATGATTAATATAACAAATAAGTTTCCTGTGTATCTATTGTTCGTTATAAATATTTGAAGAGAATATCTGGATATAACACTATACGAGTAATAATATTGTGATCTTTTGACACCAACGTGTAGCCTCTAACCTACGCAATGCAAGACAGCGTGATCGATACACGCTGCAAATATCAAAAAGTGCCGGTAACATGAATTAAGTATCGACAGAGAGCAAGTCTAAGAAAGCAAGCTATACCTATGTAAATATGTGGCCAGCAGACCGTAAGGTATTGATATGATTTTATCAGCAGAGTTCTAATTAGAACTAGATTACCCTCCCTTGTTCGGAAATTAATATAAGACATATGCATGTTGTAGACACAAGAAAAAATCCTAAAGCCAAACTGTATTGATGTTTTAAATACTCTCGAATTTGGTGGCCATTATGAAAAATGTCTTCCTTTGCCGAATATTATGCGCCTGTTTTAAGTCATGTTTGAATATTAAGAATTGATAATGATTTTCGAACTCACTGTTTGTTTATGTTTGTTAACGTTCTATTAACAGTAATGGTGATTAACATGCTAGATTAATGTTGTTAAAGAAAGCCGAAGAATACGGAGAAAATCATCAACGCCTTTTCTTAAAATGTTCATATATATATGATATCTCAAACGGGTTTTTTGGTGAGAAACAACAATTCAGAACATTTATCCTCAAAGATATCTTTAAAGCCAAACATACTTATCACGTTATCATAACTAAATAGCTAAATAGTTTCAATAACTTATGGCCGTCTACATACCACAACTCACGCATGCCGCCGGGAAAGGCTCTATAATTAGCGTTAATCAAACCAGGACTTTGTAGAAAGTAGATATCAATTACTTGGTAAGCTTTTTCTTGTGGGATCGGTGGAAATATTTTGTATATGTTATGATATTTATCATTCATAACATGTGGCATGCATTATCCTATTTGCCGATTTTATTTATCAAAAAAGCAAAATGCATATTTCAACTAACGCTTTTGTTTAGTGTTTGGCCTCTGTCAGCAAAATCTTTTTCTGGGCGAAAAGCGAGCGACCTGTTCAAAATGATTTATGTACGTTTACAATGGAACAAAGAGAAACTAAATAAAATATATCATGAAGTGTATTGAAATGTCTTAGTTTCTTATAAATAGAACAGATAAATTAATTCAAGCTCATGAAAATATGTTTTAATTATTCTATTTGTTTCAACCTAATTGGAACAGTCTATAACAAAGAAAAATATACAAGATAGCTATTAGTTTATAAGAAGCCTTTAGTTTCTCATAAATAGAACAAACATGTTGATTTAAGATAATGGAAGTTTTTTTTAATTATTCCATTTATTTCAATCTTATTGAAACACGTTGCGTGTAAAACAACCGTAACATCTGATTTTCTGTAATGGTTTTCTAATTTAATGTGAAATTTAAAAAAATGACAATCTGGAAGGCAATTAATCGCTAACCTGAAATTAAAATGACAATTTGAAAACTGCGTGTTTGTAATGATTAGACAAACTAATGTGTGACTCACGTCATCTCGTCATACCTGATCAATGTTAAAGATCGTTTTCGTTATTTGTAGATAATCAGAACTTCACTTTGCTTGGCATCCCCCTGCACGGTATGGTCGCTACAGGTATGATCTAATATTAATTTGTATGGTAGCTACAGGTATGATCTAATATCAATTTGTATTGTCGCTACATATATGATCTTATATTAATTTGGTATGATCTGATATTAATTTGTATATTCGCTACAGGTATGATATAATATCAATTTGTATTGTCGCTACATCTATGATCTTATATCAATGTGTATGGTCGCAACAGGTATGATCTAATATTAATATGTAAGGTAGCTACAGGTATGATCTATTATCAATTTGTATGGTCACTACATATGTGATCTAATATTAATGTGTATGGTCGCTACATGTATGATCTAATATTAATTTGTATGTTCGCTACAGGTATGATTTAATATTAATTTGTATGGTCGCTACGTGTATGATCTAATATTTATTTGTATCAATCTGATTAAAATACAGATCCTTAATATCACTACGTTTAATGAACGGAGTGGTTATAAGGATATGTATTTTAATCAGATTGAATTTGTATTGTCGCTACATGTATGATCTAATATTAAATCGTACGGTCACTGTATGTATGATGTAATACTAATCTGTATGGTAATATCTAGTATGGTGTTACATTAACTTACCCTACAGATATAGTCGGATATCAATTTTTATGATCGCAACAGGTATGATGTAATATCAATCTGTCTGGTCATTTCAGATGATAAACTAAACTAATACATCGATGTTAGTTTTGACTTTCACATTTTGATATGGGTTCTATACTATACATTTAACGGGCAAACGGTTCTTGGGTAGATCGTGTACAGAACCCAGAACCTACTTATAGCGATGAACGCTAAAGTCCAAAAGGCTAAATGCGAGGCCCTCTCAAGGGATGGTTAGGAAAGGAGTAAAAATGTGGTAACAAAATAACAAATGAACTGAGTTATGTTTTCGATTTGTAGTTAAATCACTGCCAATCACCAAGTAATGGTACTTACGGTATAAATACATCAGTAGCCAAACCTATTCATCAAATGCAATGAAACCAAACCTATTTCCTAGTCATTTATAACGGCGATAGCGATGGTAACATCAGCTACACAATCATTCTTGGATGCATTAAATAACAATTAAAATAAAATAATTTTCAATTTTGTAGTATTTATTTTAATTGTTTTTGATTGAGTTTTGAATGAATGTGGAAATTATTAGTAATTATTAGGCATTGGAGATGTAAAACTATTTTAATATCAATATATTTCCACTTACGAGTTAATTATACTTTATAATTAAAAACGAAAGTGGGATACCTTGCTGTTTATATGATGTATGGGACTGTTTCTAGGTCAGATGTTGTAGAATGGTGTCGTTAATTCATATGCAGTAACCATGAGAACAATTTAACGGGGTATCAACAGAATGAGATAGACATTTCATTGCGGTTTGTTCGTGTTGAGTTTTAATGTATAATGGGACTCTTGTCCATTTTATAGTTTTATATAGATGATTTTTTTCTCTCCACGAATAAGTATTAAAGAAAAGATCGAAAAATGATTTCCCTGCAAAGCTATACAGTATGATTGTAAAGCATAATTTTGCTTGTAACAATCATTTTAATTGTTTTAAAAATACAGTATTAACCCATTACGTAAAATAAACGCGTCGTTCTTTATAACGTCGCATTTGATTGGTGAAATGTCAGCGTAATATTTTCAAAGACAAACGCATCCATCAACAAAAATGGAAGAAATGTAAAATAAAAAGCCAGGATATACTTTTATTTTGTGAAAATACACACTATATAAGACGCGAATCCTAGTCGTATGCGGTTTATTTACAGTAGAGTAAGGGTTTTGTTTTAATATCTCCACATCATTAAATACACATTCATATTGAAACTGCTATCTTCCAAAACACGCTTTCTGCACAGCATAAACGCTACACATCGCATACATAGGGGGCCGTCTTTACATGACCCTGGCTGTTAATAGAACGTTAATTAACATGTGATTTCTGTAAAGTACATTAAGATTTTTGTGTTAAATGCAAACTTTATATCGTATAAAAAACGTACATGTATGAACCATATACAAATCAGCCAAATGTCGATGTTGGGCAACTCAAACCAACGGCATCGTTAATTTGGCAGCATTATGGCAGCATGTACTGAAAAACGTGTTGTCAGCTGATAGACTCCAATCAAGGACAAACAAATCTCGTGTTGATTGCGTTAGAAGTCCATAAACGAACCAATAAGTCTGTCAACCAGTGACTTTATTGTGTTAACAGAATGTAGATCAACAGCGAGAGGCTATACTTGCCACGCTATGATACCGCGACGCGAACATTGTACCAAACTGTAACACGATAATGATACTAATACTATACGGAAATCGATACCACTTGGATTGTGTTTGTTTCACCTTCTGTTTTCTGGGAAGGTCATCTCTTGTGATAGCCGCTCCTTTGTGCATGTAACATGTTTGCTTTGTGCATGTTTTCTTGAATTCTATATGGTTTATATGACGCATGCGTTCTCGTGATAGCGTGGATATCGTGATAGCGCGGCTAAGAAAGTAAATCAAAATCCCTTTTTGATATTATATATAGAGCTACGCAACTGAACCGTACTGCTGAGGACACGAAGTATCGCATCCTCTCTACATATATAAACGCAGTTAATATTAACGCTTCCTTGCAGATATAACACTTTAGACATTCAAGGCGATGGCAAACAGTACACATACTTAATTTGGCTTAAATGCGAAACTCGTTATTTATGATTTATTAACACGGATATTAAAGATGCTCCACCGCTGACAAACGGTATTTATTCTCTATCAAATACAGGAGCAGGCGATTAAGTAGTTTTCTTCGGTTACAAAAGTTACTTACTTTACACCATTACCACCATCGAAAAGTTTGAGCTTCTCATTTCACTTCAAGATAAAAATATAAAAAATATTTTTTTTGCATCCCGAAAAAAATCCATGGCACTATATCCTATATTGAATGAAATACTGATTGCGCATGCACCAAAAGCAAAAGAAATCATTTCGTAATATTTTTGTGTTAATTAGACATATATATACACGATTAAACACCAATTATAGTTCAGATGATGAGTATCGGTTATGGTCCATCGGCGGTGAAGCATCTTTAATTATATAATGTAGCGCACTTCGCTGGCTTAATATCGGAAATATCCTTTTTCATATTTTTTCACAACATTTGGTGCTATATATGAATCAAACTACAACAAAAAGCGTTTAAATAAAACAATCGGTAACTATATTTACAGTTTACAATTTCAATATTTATTATACAAAAACGTCTGGTCTTACAAATATGTCCGGTCATCTCTAGATCTGTGGTTGTATTTTTGTTTAGAACAGGATGGACATATTCATTCAAGAATACTGTTTAGAAGAAAAAACTCACGCCTTTTGCAAACAATTTTGGTATGAAAATTTTATCACGGTATCGGCATAAAATTTGCCACAGTCTGTATTTGGAGTTTTTCTCAAACAGGGAAAATAAATATTGCTTTATAGGAAAACAGTATACTTAAAATAGAAAATAAATACATAACTATAGTTGCAAATGGAATCGATTTAACTTTTCAAAAGAGAGGCACGTATGTTCATTTACATATATATTCTCATAGATGTTACTTGTACGTACTATAAACATTGTTTTCCATTCGGTAAATCAAATTTTATCCTGCAACTTATTTAACTTGCCATGACTTCAAATCTTTAATTAGATTTATTATCTAGTAACTATTTTGTTTTATTTTCAGGTCAACCGTTCCCAGATATCGCCATGCTCCAAGGACGGATCTACTGCCAACATCTTCGATTTTGTGTACAACTTGCTAAAACATTCAGGAGTGGAAATTCCACCGAATGCGACAGCTCCAAACTGTACAAGCACCGATGTATGGCTACCAAAAGGAGAGAGTGTCGAGGCCCATATGGTTAACAAAGTGGGTCGGATGTTTTATTCCTACGTAACGCCCGTCATACTGTTCATAGGAATACTGGGAAACTGTCTTTCGCTCAATGTCTTTCTGTCGAAAAATATGCGTGGTTTGTCAGCCAGCACATATCTCGCAGCCATATCTAGCTCAGATCTGCTCACCTTGATATTTTATGTAAACGTAGAGTGGTTAAGACGTGGATTGGTATATCTGAACCCGGATGTACAAGTGAGATTCCTGGATATGACTGGTGTCTGTCAATTTCAGCTTTACATGTCGTATGTGTCACGGTTTTTGTCCGCCTGGTTGGTCGTTGCATTTACTGTGGAGCGATATATTGGAGTCTGCCACCCACTTCGGCGGAGGGATATCTGCACGCCTAGTAGTACCCGGCGGATTATTATAACGACGTCTTTCGTGGCTGTTCTATTGGTCATATATAAACCAGTATTAAGTGGTGTGCATAGCGGATCAGGAGGAGATCACCCTTACTGTACCAGTGATCCGGACCACGACTTTCTGTCGTTTGTATTGGATAGTATTTTTGCTGTGTTGATAACGCTTGTACCATTTCTAATCATAACAGTTTTAAATGTTCTAATTATAAGAAAACTTTTCATCAGAAACAAACGACAGAAGGAATGTAAAGTTGTAACAGAAGAAAGTGTTATAAAACTGGAGTTTACCGTTATTCTTTTGGCGATATCGTTTTGTTTTGTCGTCTTTAATGTCCCTTATTTTGCTGTGTGGTGTCGAAACTTTCTACATTCAAAATATGTTTATAAATCTGTCGAGAAGGATATGAGCGATGGCATCGAATATTGGCAGGGCATATTGTACATCACAAGGACAATATTCTATATGAATTATTGTATTAACTTTTTCCTTTACAGTATAACCGGCGCCTACTTCCGGCGTGAAGTGCGCATGCTCTTTGTTTATCGTCCCCCTGAGCTGCGTGGGTCCTACAGCAGGTGCTCACGCATTAATTCGAACTCCCACACGCCCCAGTCGTGGGTTTGACGTCTATGGGTAGGCATGAAGTGTCGTGCCACACGGGCCTTTAAAAATAATGGAATACAGTTATAGCTTTACGATGACCCTACCATTATATAAATGTAGGTTTTATTTTCACCCATGTTTTCATAAACACCAATTTAAACTTCGTATCAAATGAAAACTGATTTCAGACTGCTGTCCATTCTGATTAAATCATTATTCATAGGTTATTTGTTACTTCCGTTGCCTGAACGTACTTATGAAAGAAGCCATGAATATATGACTTTTATCAGATTACATTGCTAGCTAGCTTGACTATAGCGATAATATATAGACAGAATATCGAATGAGAGAGCTGACATTTTGGAAGATTATGCCAGTTTAACCAAATATATTCCGTTAAGTATAAATATCCAGTAAAGTATGACCTTTTCCTCTCTGAATCTACTGTTACCAGCTAAGCTCAACTTGATCAGCATAAAGAATATCTCTTAACTAAAATTTTCGTTAGAAAAGCATATATACGTTAAGGAACATCCTTTAGCTGAAGATTATCTCTTAAAGATGCGTCACCGCCGACGAAGCATCAATGATACTCATCTTTTACCCATAATTGTTATTCAATCGTGAATTTATATGTCTAATTAACACAGAACATAATATAAAATAATTTAGTTTGCTTTTATGCATGCATAATCATGCTTCATTACATATAGGACATTGCGCCATAGAATTTTTTCGGGATGCTATAAATTATTTTTTAATATAATAATCTTTAAGTAAAAATATCAGTTCAAATTTTTCATCGGTGGAAATAGTTTAAAGTTAGAAACTTTTGTAACTGAAGAAAAATACTTATTCGTCTGGTCCTGTTTTTGATCGAGAAAAAACAACACCATTTGTTAGCGGTGGGGCATCTTATACTTCTGTTGAAGTATTGTTTGTCTATGGAACCTTATTATAAATAAAGGAATCCCTTAAAGTTAACGGATATTGATTGATGAAACGGGGCCGAGTTGTAACAAGTCATCAATAAAAATAATTTACCGTTTTATCCAGGAAGTCAATAGCAACTGACAAGTCTGATAAACACTTCCTCAAAAGCGCTAAGTAGCTGGCATCGCACATCCGGACGATTGACAGACAAGACGTTCTAACAGCGTTTGTGTTCTCCTTACTGACGAGTGCTTCCAAATGAAGGTTTTTATTCAATAGACACACAAAAGACTAATGCCGCACTTTGGCTGTGTAATGACCATATAATTGGAGGAATTCGAGGTTGAATAGTGGTTTTTCCTTCTGGCCATATGTATATTTCCTATGCTATTGTTCAGATACGTGGTCAGTGCGTGCTTACAGGCAATAATTGAGTCATTTTTGTAGATGAATTGTTATTGGTGTTGGTTGAGTACGCAGCATATGGTGTATTTGTATGTCATTTTGTGCCAGTTAATATTGGTCAATGTGTTTAAGTAGGAGCGAAACACGTACGGTCAGACCAGAGTTCCAACCCGGAACTCTCCGAGCACTAGACGGATGCTCTACCAACATTGAGCTAGCTGATCGGCAAGATGCTCCTCCTCTCTGTTCAAGTATGACATTTAAAGTTCAATCGTAGGCACCCATTGAAGTACGGACTGAAACATGCACGGCCAGACAAAGATTCGAGCCCGAGACTCCCCGAACACTAACTAGATTTTCAATTACTGATTGAGCTACCAGCTGGTTGCCGGTGATCAACTTGATCCAAAGTCGTTTTATAATCACATTTTCTTGTTTTCCTATAGAGATAATCAAGGGTTTCATTATAATTTAATATGCTCGTTTTAAATTGATGCTTTGATTATAGTCGTCTGCTAGCCTGCGCCATTGGTCAACAACTCTAGTATGCAGGCTTAATCTCTTGAATTTAAAATATATATATAGAAATTAAATCAAAGTCTACGAGACGATAGGGAGCTATGGAATGAAAATGAACTTCTTACTTAATTACATATCGTGCCTAATAATACATTACTACGTCTCACCTGGGAATTTGCATTTACCGAAAATGCATACTTGGCACTGATTAGTAAATTATGCAACTTTAGTTCCAAAGTTTGATTAAAATTTAAAAAAAAGAAATCAATTTCCCTGGAACGTAATATATTAATTGACACAGATCTGTGGAGAACATTGTATCTATGAGTTGCCATTGAAACATACATTACACAATCACAGCGGATCGGTGCGTTATCGACTAAAATCACTGGGTATAATGAATGAAATGCTGGTGAATTGCTTGATATTCGTTTTAAATTAAAATGTATTTGCAAATAAGTGACATGTGCACAGCACTTGCAGCATGTTACTTCTAATCAATAAGGCTTTCGCGTTTCTTAAATGAAATCACGTGATTTAATATACGGAGTCCATGGCCGTATAGACAGGACAATTTACTACAATCAATTACAAACCTAATATCAATTTAGAAATTGAGTCATAAATAAAATGCAGATTCGTTTATCGAAACTACCTTCCGTGTAAAAACATACAATTCGATTACGTGTATAAAGTACAATCTATTAAGAATTAAGGAAACAAATTAAAAAAAAACCCAGCTAGATAATAAAAAATAACGAAAAAATAAGTAAATTGTTTGCGTGAAAGCCTGTCATTAGCTTAGAACTATGTTTTTAACACCACCCAGTAATGCACACCGTTATCTCACTACATTTCGTTTACATCGTCAAAAATATAAATAATATAATAACTAGATTGATTATCAACTTTGATCCCACAAAATTCCAATTATCTTTCAGAAAAATTGCTTTTGTGCAATAATTTATATGATTTAATTGACAGATTCCTTGTGGTATTTAGTGAATCTTATTTTGTTCTATAGACATAGTTTACATAACATACCACAGTGTCCCGAAACGCGTTCGCAAAATATCGCGTACAGCGGATGTTTTCATTTAAATATTAACCTTATCTGGATAAAATAAACCAATCGAGCAACGAACAAAACATGAGAAACTTGGCAATTGTTTAATATAAATTTAACATGATAATATAATGGTAGGGTCTCAACTATCGTCAGAAACCCGCGAGTCACCGCTCTATCGTTTGTGCGTATTTAATGGGACGATAGAGTTGTGTTCGTGTGTTTCCGTTACAAAAGAGCTGCGACCCGTGAGTTTCCGACGATGGAGTTTAGCGTGCCCGGGTACACATCATGTCTATCCATGAAAAGAGTGTATTTTTGTATATTGTTGAATCATTCCAAATGTTTATATCTATGTTATATATTTCGCTGCCTCATGATACTTTATAATACAACTGTTGATGTTTAATGTACAGGTGATGGTGAATATGAAAACATTGGTGATCGACCGCGTTTTCTAGGTCATTCCATAATTTCTATTGTTTATTTTCATTATGTAAATATTATAAATACAAGCAATGATCTTTATATTGATTGTTTCATTGATGTCATGCTTTGTATACAGATATATTTCAACTTCTGAGTAGGGCTGGGTATTGGAAGGTCAAAAATATTACGATACGTATTGGCAATACATTGAAACAATACACGATACATATTGACGATACAGTGGACCTCTTTTTTCAAATTCAGTTGACCATTATATTTTCGAATATTGTGACAATAAAAGACAATTTTGATAAAAAATTCTATAACCATGAACAAAATCTACCAAACATTTGATTCGGTTTAACATCTGTGTTAATTAATTTCTGTCAATTCGTATTCTTAGTCATAAAAAGGCATTTCTAATCCATCTAGGGGACACAGATGCTTTAAACACTTCCTTTTGATTGAAATGCTGTTACTTGAATGATGTTTTAGAATAAATTTTGTTTGGAATTTCCTATGTTTATCACAAAAACAGTAGGGTGAGTTGTTTAAACGATACAGTGATATACAGAATGTTTGTGTATCGATATTTGATACTCTGCCGAAAACCGATATGTATCGGTACATCGATATATTGATCCAGCCCTACTACTGAGCGAGGATAATACTATTAATTTGGCCCTGCAGGTAGGGCGTTAGAATTGTACCTGCTGCCCCTATTGTATGATCGTAAAAGCCGACTAAATTTAGGATCTTATCTTTTCTCTTCTTCCTAACTAACTTTGTTCTTCCTAGCGTCTCCCTTGACACCGCCTCACTTGAGCGTTCGCGCCTATGAGGAAGGGTCTGAGTTCTGTCCCCTGGCCGAGACACACCAATGTCTATAAAAGTGGTAGTTTCTGCTCCTGCTTAGCGCTCAGCATACAGGGAGGGGCACGACTGTTTAGCCCGTTGTCAGTATAATGTGACTGTGTGGGGCGTGTTGCTTGGTGTCTTCGGCGGCATGCTTCAGTGATATAGCACTATAAAAAGGGCAACGGTTCCACTAAACAAGAAAACACAACATGAATATACCGCAGTCTCCCAAAACACGCATCTCTCACAACATACACGCAACACACTGCATACATGGGAGGCCGTCCATACATGACCATAGCTGTTAATAGGACGTTAATTAATCAAACAAAAACAAACAACCACTAATTGTGCTAATGACAATTTTACATCATCAACGATTTTTTTTGCGATCGTGATACTTAATTATAAAATCATTACTATAAAACATATAACCACAATGGAGTTTGTCGGATCACAGATGAAGAAGACTAATGTGTAGTTTTATGGACGACATCCCGGCCTAACGGTGCCAGTACTTTTATCTTTACGATGACGTCCAACATGTTTTGCCTTTCTCGAAATGTCGTTTTGCTTGTCTTCGCTGCCTGAATGTGAATGTGACTTAAAAAAGTGTAACTTCGATGAAGTTGAGAAGATTTAATTTCCCTATCTCGTTTTATTCTTCATGTACTGTTTCACGAGATATTTTAGAAAATGTTCTTAGATATAAAATGTTCTTAGATATGAATTTATGTTCCTCTGTTATTTTTTTTTTAGATATTAATGTTTCAGTGATGAATGGTTCCGTTATCTTAGTTGTAAATAATTACCATACGTAATCTATTTTGCGGTTGTCCACTCCATTACCAAAGCATGGAGTTAACCAGAGTGCCATTCTGTGGCCATCATTTTTTTTTTTCATTTATCTCAATAGAGAATCGATAGTGGACTTGGTTAACTTCATTACCAAAACCTGAAGTTAACCAGGGTGCCGTTCTATGGTCATCGTTTTTTGATCATATAATCTTTTTTTCTTGAGTTATTCTCACATCGAGTATTCAAAATGTAAATAAATCAATAAATAAAATTCGTAGTGTCTCCATTTTCCTTGACATGTCTGATGCGAGTATAGTACCTAAATTAAATTCGTTATTTATTTTATGGAGGACATTAGTGCCCATGCAATATATCTTCCCGTGAGTATTAACGTGAAAGAAATCATGTGGATTTAATGCAATCTGATTAAAACACAGATCCTCAAACCACTCCGTTCAATATAGGATCTGATAATATCCCATAAGGGGTCACGTCTAGATGACCTTTATACCACGTGTACCAGAGCAAAAATTGAAAACGTCTTTTCGCCCCAGTATACATATACAATTAGCTTTGTTTTGCACTTCGGGCGATATGACTGCATACACGAAAATAATTTAGACTGCTTTTTCGAACTATTTCGTCCCCAGTCAAGATTCTGGCAGTGCCAATTTTATTGGCCATTTCAAAAGGTCATCTTGACGTGACCCCTAATGGGATGTTATAAGATCCTCTTATCCAACGTAGTGATAAGGATCTGTGTTTTAATCAGATTGCTGTGTAATGTTGTTTGATCTACAATCAAAGACACTTGAAGTTAAGATATTGTTAAAATAATTATTTAATTTGCCTTGTGATGATTCAAACAAAAGTTATTGAATCGATTTGACGGCCATTCGACAGCTAAGTCAATAACTGTGGTCTTTAATATGTAAGATTAAGGGTAATCATACTTTTACTAATCTTTGAGATAGAATATAAATATTCAAACAAAATTTGCCATTTGCTTTTCCCCGTTAATATTGTTGAAATTAAAATTTAAAATAAAATCATACACGAGTTTTTCAATGTCATTTAAAGCATCGTGAACGGTAAAAAAATTCTTAATCAACTAAGAAAAAATGGGCGAAGTAAATAAACATATATCATATGAAAGGGATTGAATAGGATAATGTTGTAATTAATCAAATAGTTTAATCATACAATCGTTGAGAATGCATTTTAATAAATAAATAGATAAACCAGTTAATATCAATACGTTTAATTAAATAACTATGTTTAATGTTTTCCTTCACAATATAAGTGAAATCTAACAAGAGTAGCGACTTGAAAAGTACTTATTTGCACTTGGCAGTCGATGATGAATGATGCTAGACGGCCGTATTTCATATTAATCTTAGGCGTTAGATCATCTGAACATGTCTCTACTCAAATAAACGTTTGATAGAAGGATTATATTTCATGTATTATTTCTAAATTTTGTTGCTAGGCCTTCATTGTCGGAAAGCCACGGTTGATTTCACAACGCTACGCAGTGATAAGTGTAACATAGCGTAACCCATACATCCGTGGGTCTCGGACAATGATAGGTCTTTCTCGTGTATGATTTATCTATCACGTATAGTGTGGGTTATCGTGGTAAAGTTATATGTGCCGTAATTTTTCATACACACAAATCATGAAGTGCATTTTATATCTTAATTCGCCGTGAAAAAAATTACGAATATTTTGAAAATTACAATACTTACAATGCATGGTTGTTGAAATTACAATTACAAAAAAGAGCAGAAAATCATTATGTTTACATCAACAGCGAAGTGAAATAAGAACATGCAGTCAAGTTGTGGAATACAATTTCATTCCTCACTTTTACAGCGTTAGTAGTAATCACTAAGTGATTTCTGCAGGCATGTTTCCATCTAAACATACATCAGGCATACAAGACTTTTACCGTGCATTAAGTCGGTGTTATGACTAATGTTTATAAGGTATCATATAATGTTTGTCTGTCCATTTGAATGATTTTCACAACTTAAGTCATCAATAGATTACTGAAGATGTTGTTAATTTGAATAGGTTACTGAAGAAAACAATAGCATGTCAAAAATGTCTCTGCATATATAATTTTAAACTCTAATATTTTGTTGAAATGACAAAGGGTATTTATTTTGTTTGTGTCATTTGAATGTTGATAACTCTAGCTCACGTCGTTATTCTGTGTTGTTGAAAGTGATGTGTATTTTGCATTGTTGAATTAATTTCTAATGATGGATATTTGAATAAAACATTTATCAATCAGTGTGTTTTTGTTTCTAAAATATTTCCAAAAATATCTTTTATTAGAAAACACTACAGTCTCCCTAAACTTGTTCGCACTAGACATGCACAACATATTCACCTGCATCCAAAGAAGGGCATCTTTAAGGGGCTGTTTTGACCGAATGGTTAAGATGTCCGATATATTATCTCTGGGCTGCGAATTCATTTCCCACGTGGGTCAGTTGCAGGAGCTGATCTAAGTCGGTGATTTTTATCTGGGTATTCCAGTTTTCCTCCACCGACAAACACGGCACGTCCTTAAAAGACAACGGCTGCCAATAGGACTAAAATCAAATTAAATCGAATTTTCCTGAAATGTGACCGGTTGTTAATGGAACTCTGATAAAGGAGAAGGTATGGTTAAATCTATTACCTGGTTGTGACCAATTGGTCCAGATAGGCGTCCATTCCGGATGGATTGAAACCAATCCTATTAAAATACATATCTTTATTCTCACTCCGGATATAACAATATCTCGTTAAGGTGAACTTCCAAACTGGCCAAATTGATTCCCTGCTTCAAAATTTCTTCACGGGGACTAAGTTTTCCAGTGGTCTGTGAGCTTTGTAGTAGCCCCAACCTAGGTTCTACAAATAACGTTAAAAAAATTCCAAACATATTTCTTAGACTGGCTTGCTTATAATTTTTAAAACTAATATAGTATAAGTGAAAAGTGTTCTTTCAGAGGTGGATTATTTACTTCATTTTGTGATCAACGCTAGTCAGGTAGAGTATCTACCCCTGCTCGATTCGTCAAGAGCGGGCGCCCGCCGGCGACCCGGCGAGGCGGTTAAGTCACTCGATTCAAAGAAAAAGTGGGCCGGTTGCGCGACCGGCGTACGCCGGATCAGCCGGTTTTGAATCACCGGCTAATACCGGCGCACGATGGCGAAATAAAGGTTAGATATTTGTTGACGAAACTTTCTTTAAGCAAAACTCATTCCGTTCAGACATAAATTCTCCAAACATTATGATTTTCTTTCTGTTTTCATTAACGGACAGGAATTGAAACCTCTTTTGATACACACAGGTATGTAGATATACATTTATGAAGCGAAATGTGCAGTGATGTACAGACTTAGGTATATATATAGAGCCCAGGTTTTGCTCTATAGATATTTCCCTCTATATAGTGTAATACGTACGGTGTCACGGCATTTTATAGAACCAAATGCCTGTGCATGTATATTCTATTAGTCTCATTATAATAAAATTTGTAAATCTAATGTATATAAAAATTAAATGTTTTATTCCAACTACATGAAATTTCAATGACTTCTCTTGGACCGTTTATCAATAACAATAAAAACAGATTTTAAGATTTATTCTGAGGTTTTCCACTTTCGAAAACAACACATTTTAATGTTCTAATGAATCGTTTTCGTCAACACATGTAATTCAGAGTGTAACATAAGAAAATAGATCTATATGCACAGTATTATACCTACATGTACATTGTAAATTTATACATAATTCAGAAAGAATGCTCAAAAGTGAATATGATTGTACGGGTATTGTTAATTCCTATGTCAAGACATGAGACAAAAAAATTATACTGGTGACATGTAGTAAGAAATAAATTAATAAAATAGTTTTCTTAAAGTTACAACAATGCCACACCAAGGTAGTTATTTAAACCCAGTTTATTATTAAGATATATCATGCTTTACTAATCGGTGCTCCAGCGATATGTTGAATTTTGGTAAGAACAAATAATGATTGACTTGTGGCCCAATGCAATGAGCGACAGTGCTTGGAGCGACAAAAATGCCCTACCGGTAACACGCGACTGTGCGATAAAACAATCATGTCGCTCTGTCGCATTAGCGAGAAAAAAAGATTTGTCGCACCGACAGTGTATTTTTGAAACGTTGCAGTGTCACTCTATTATTATAGCATTATCTCACTATTGCTTCACGTGTGGTCTTGTGATGTGTAATCAAATTCCAAGCTGTAATGCTAGAAAATTATCTCATATGTATTTAATTCTACAATATAAATTGCAATGCACAATACATTACATCAAATGTACATTACATACAACAGGAACGCGCGGAGCGATTTTGTGATGAACGACAATGCGACATAGCCGAAATAGGCCACCATATATGTTTTCTATTTCATAAGAAACTTCAACACAAGAGATTAATGTAGTATGATGTAATTTCTTATATTTGTTCTTTTGGAATAAAACAGAATACACATGTATATTATACAGAGTAGCATGCACGATGAAGAAAAATGAGAATGGAGGGGTTGTTCATTTTCCAAAAGGCGAAACAACAACATGACATTATCCAGTCACGGTATCCTAATATTAAACTATAATAATTTATGAGCTTCTTAAAGTTCTTTGGCCCAGAGTTGAAAAATAAAAATATTTGAAAGTCAATTTGTTATTGACAATATCGCCTTTTTTTCCAAATACACATTATATTATTAGCTCTACCATTAGTATCTAAAACACAATCACGCATTTATTATGAAACAGAGACAGCCACGCACATGCGTCGACTATTTAATCGCGTTTAATTTGTCCAATATAAAAGTTGTAAAAGTACATGTAGAAATATTTTGCTTACTCGTGCTAACGGTAAGTTTAACGTAATAAATGTTTACCATAACATAATATTAACCAAATTAGAATACCATGCTATCTATTAGATCAACTTAAATTCAGTCTTTGATTATGTTTGATGCAAAAATCAAAATGTTACTAAAGCTCTGAAGAAATGTCCGCCATGGTGGAATACGCCAGTTATGCTTGTTTTGCAAGATCGCCCGGTCACGTGACCGGCGTACGCCGGTAGCCGCTTTTCTGAACGAATCACGCAGGGGTTCTGTATCCTCATATTTATAAATAACTTGGTGTTTCCATTTTTATAAACTTCGATATTGCGCTTGTGAACTTCATTGCCCAATGTGAAGTTACCCAGGGTGCCATCCAAAGGCCATTGCTTTTCTTATAATTTGCTTACACAATGAATAATCATTTTGACCTTAAAGATGAAATGTCTGAAATTCATAGACAAAATCAAGAATATCAAACGAAAAGAAAACTATTGAATTTTCCGTAAAGATAAATTTAAGGGATTGCTTTGTCATTCGTTGTCAAGTTCTGGAAGGCATAGCTACCTGATATTAGGTCTGTAGTATGCTGAGGTACATGACTAATATGTTTGGTAATAATCGTCTGCTTCTGGTGTTTTTTGTTTGTTTTTTTTTTGTGTGAAAAAATACCTAGGGACATTTCAAATTTCATGTAAGATTCTTTTCTAGATAATATCGTTACGCTGTTGTGTCAGCCAACAAGATTCGACTTTGCAAATGAATACGTTAATTCTTACGTTTAAGATAAAACATTGATATCCAAGCTTATTGAATCGGTTACCAGCAAGATTGTATTTTGAAAAAAAAATGATAAATGAATGTTTTTCGTTACAAACGAAAACTAATGATGGATTATTTGTTTGCAGTATTTGTGATAGCGTAATCAAAACAGACCACACAAATCAAAACAAATAATGCATTGGAAATACAAAATATAATCTGTTTATTTTTCTATTTTAGTCGCACAAAATTGACAATATGCGCATTTGCTTTTGATAAATAGTCCATCAACCACTGATTCGTATTTGACTCTGGCGAGCAAATTTCTTGGTTAATGTTACATGTTTTGTTATGGTGATACGGAAGCCAGATCTGTCCAGGAAAACGAATGGCTAACGATCAATCCCTCGTGCTCTCTATGACATCATGGAGATGTTTCTATCTCCGCTGGACTGACGTTGGTATGATTTACCTGCTTGTTTTGTTGAGCTTACTCTCTCAGCTTACATAATAATTGAGCTCTGGTGTGTTTTAATCCGAGTATATTTTGCAATTTACACTTGTACTCAGTGCTTTAACCTTTATTTTCTTTATCCATTTATACCTGCGTTGTTATATAGAAATCAATTCTGCACACAAACTTAAAGTAATGCACATTTAATTTTAAGTATGGTTTTAACAAAAAAAGGAAGCTAAAAATAAGGTTTTCTTATGATTATTTGACACTACACTTTGGCATTCGAGTATATTTATTTTTTACCCCGATCATCGCGATATTTATGTCATTGCACTCATGTGCTTTCACCTTCATTAATGTGTTTATTTTAACCGACTTTTCCATCTAGAAGCATATCATAAAAATACAATTTTCGTATCATTATTTGAATCTAAACGTTTGTCTCTACATCTATCAACACGTTATTTATATTTTTGCAATCAAGCGAATGTACTTTTATTTGTTTCATTTTTACCTGCATTTTGATCTAGAGGCAAATTCTGGACCCTATATAGTTTACTTAATTCCCTTTGATTTCAGGGCTCTGTGTACAAAATGTGATCAAAATCTAGCAAGTAGTTAAGGAGTCCGCCGGACAAAGTTGTGTCTACAGACAGAAGGACGGACAACCCAATTCTAGCATTTCCCTCCCTTTAAGTCTTTTGTTTTGTTTGCTTGTTTTCACGGGTTGTATATATATATAGTTTGATATCCGGGAATGCTTTTTGTTACATATATCATCGCGATGCTTTTGTCTTTATACTCAAGGGATTTTACTTTTATTTTGTTCCTTGTTAGCAGCATTGTGATCTAGAAACGTTTTTTCGTTTGTTTGTTAGATTAATTAACGTCCTATTAACAGCAATGGTCATGTAAGGACGACCTCCTATGTATGCGGTGTGTTGCGTGTATGCTGTGCGAGGTGCGTGTTTTTGGAGACTGCGGTATATTCATGTTGTGTCTTCTTTTATAGTGAAATTGTTGCCCTTTTTATAGTGTTATATCACTGAAACATGCCGCCGAAGACAGCAAGCAACACGCTCCACCCGGTCACATTATACTGACAACGGGTGACCCAGTCGTCCTACTCCCTGTATGCTGAGCGCTAAGCAGGATTAGAAACTACCACTTTTATAGCCTGTGGTGTGTCTCGGCCAGGGGACAGAACTAGAGTCTTCCTCAGAGGGGCGAACGCACAACTCAAGGCCAAAAGTGAGGCGGTGCCAAGAGTGGCATTAGGAAAGATTATGCAAGAGGGGCAGCAGGTACAATTCTTACGCCCTACCTGCAGGGCAGAAACAAAATCTGTTTTTTTTAAATCGCTAATGATGAACAGACACGTGGTTTTGGATGACAAAGCAAACAGAAACTATGATTTCAAATATTTTGGACTACATATTGAAAATGAAAAGCTCGCTTTGGAAATAATCAATACTATGATTTACTTCATGTATAGATAATGCAATACCCTATTCCAATACCCTATTCCAAGCCGCTGTCAATTAAAATTAGATGTGTCGTGATATTGAGACTGATGAATCAGAGATGTCTCTTAATAGGTAATTTAACATTAGGTCTGTTATCAGATAAATAAATTCACCTCAGAAACCAATGCGTGATCTCAAAATATCATTTCATGTTTGCTTTTTTTTCATCAATATTTTTAAAAAGATTTTCTGCATGTTTTTTTTCAAATCTTATCTTGTTATAAAAAGATATTGAATGATTTTCATAGTTTAATTTGTTGTTTAAGATTAGATTAATGCTGAGCATTATGAAGGAGCAGAAACTATCAGTTTTTTACAGACTATAATATGTCTTAGCCAGGGGACAGAAACCAAAGCCCTCGTCACTTACAGGCACTAGCACACAACCGGAGGCCAAACGTGAGGCGATAATATGTCTTAGCCAGGGGACAATAACCAACGCCCTCGTCACTTACAGGCACTAGCGCACAACCGGAGGCCAAAAGTGAGGCGGCGTCAAGAGAGATATTAGGAAGACGAAAGTCAGAAAGAAAAGACAAGATCCTAAATTTAGTGCAGTATTGTCAGCACAAAGAATTCCAACGCCCTTCCTGTAGGATCTTCGATCGCTAGTTAGATGATCTACCGATAAAGGAACAAGACCTTCGCATACTAGTCAGATGTTCTTCCTATAAAAACCATAGAACCAAATAATTTCTCACAGACGACAATGTTAACTTTTGCCAGGTTAAATAGGTTTTTAAAGTCTGGTCGTCCATCACTAATTTTGAAGTAGTCATCCCACATACCTGTTCCTGTGAATAAAATATATAATATCTACTATCTTACTAAATTTTTAAGAAGGGGGGATGCCATCTTATGTTGAATTCCGCACAAAAATGACCAACATTTTCATGAAATTCCGATCTTCCTTACCTCCCCCTGTCAGAAACAGACTTGAAAGAATTGTAAAGTTTCTTTACATATTTTACATCTACATGTATTGGCAAATCTACAAATTAAACATTTGAAACTGATCCACCCTTAAAACTGATCCATCCTGAATAGTCAATCAGCAGCTTTCGAAACATTCACTCCTCTATGAAATCCTTTGCCAACAAATGGATTTCCAGAAATCTATTTTTGGTTTGATTCCGTGGTCCCAGTAGAGCCTCCTAGTTGCTGTGACCGATGAGATATAAATCTTCAACACTAAACAGTACGTAGTTATACTGTAAGATCAGGAATGTCCTGTTGAAAATATAATGTGATGTGCCGGTGTCTTTTCTATCAAATGAGTGATCGTTTTCTCCACTGCTGCGATAGATTATACCTTTCCGTTACCCCATGTAAGGAAGCTTGTGAATTCTCTCTCACTGTAAGCTATAGTTAATGTTCCTGTCAAGCGTCCAGCGTACATGGAATGGATTGGCTACTGTCAGTACAACGTAACCAGATGGAATGGTACGGTTGAGAGAGACATCACTATTAAAAGGGCAATAATTCTAATTTACAAGAAAATACAACACGAGTATACCCCCAAACATTCAGAAATTCAAACATTACACACATTGCATACTGGGAGACATTCCTTAACTGCCCATGGCTGTTAATGAAACGTCAAATAAACTATAACAAACCAAACGTTAGATTCAATATCCGATATCATAATTGTTTGTTTGGTTGTTTGTTTTATTAACGTCCTATTAACAGCTATGGTCATGTAAGGACGGCCTCCCATGTATGTGGTGTGTTGCGTGTATGTTGTGCGAGGTGAGTGTACTGGGAGACTGCGGTATGTTCGTGTTGTGTCTTCTTGTATAGTGGAACTGTTGCCCTTTTTATAGTGCTATATCACTGAAGCATGCCGCCGAAGACACCAAGCAACATACCCCACCCGGTCACAAATCCAAACGCTTCTCGAAGAACACCGCTAAAACATATGCTTTGATTAAATATAATAAAACCTGTCTTAGGTTCGTGATTTATCTTGTTAAAAATGTAAAATCATTTTCTTTGTAATGCAATGCGATATGAATTTTACTGAAAAAAAATGTATATTATTTCGTAATTGCATCCCAGCTTCAGCAAGGATCCTGCCTACTCATTATTTGCGTCATAATTGTGTTTTGTTCCTTGACAAATTACCGGCTTTAATGTGTTATCTATCCCGTTGTGTTAGTTACATATTTCGTTTTTATTGTTATGAGTCATCATAGAAATGTTTCTATTCTAGGCAAACACAGCATCGTGATCCATCATGGCCGTTATTCTTTCATATACACAAAGAAGAGTACTGCAATTTGCATGTATGCATTGGTATAGATCATGCCTCACTTTCATTTAGAATTATCCGCTTTGATAAAATTTGATCACATGATATTGAATAAGTTAGAAAATGCACCGGGATTGAAAGGCGAGGGAAATAACGTCTTGGAAGCTCTGCAACGTCAATCAACATTAGAAAGGCTGTGGTTTATTTTATTATCATTATTTTCTGCAACCCTACGAATTTACCAACGTTATTGAGAAATCTCTGAACGAGTCTTTTACCAGAGATTTAAATAGCTTATAAACGTAAGAAATTGATGAATTTCCTTGTGTTCGCTATATGTTAGCTATAATAAACTCTAAATAATTCCTAAGTGCCGGGATACATCTAGAATTGTCTCGCCCTCGGGAAGAAAACTTTTTCCAGGGAAACAATTCTTGACATATCCCTCCACAGAGGGCCATAATTTTATATTATTTCATTAGCGCAGTGAAAACAGTGAACTCCTTTCTGTTTTTTGTTCCATAAAGTCCTGTTAGCAGCCAGGGTCACGTTAGGACAGCCTTTCATATATGCGATGTAGAAGCGTATATGAAGTGTGCGGTGTGTGTTTTGCGAAATTGCGTTTTATTTGGTTTAAGTTGCGTCTTCTTGAATGGTGAAGCTTTTGTTTTTTCATAGTGCTATATCACTGAATCATGCTGCCGAAGACACCAAACAACAAACCCCACTTGGTTACATCATACTGACAACGGGCAACAAGTCGTCCCACATGTTTTCCCCGGGCATTAGATGATGACTTGACATTTGTTCCCGCCGTACCAAGGAAAAAGATGCATTACCCGATTAAGTATATCAACATCATCATCAGAAACTTTTCTATTTATGGGAAAAAACATCGGTATCGAAAGATTTGAACGGATCTTCACATTGGGGATTACTGCGCACGTTTTCTGGCGCATGCACATTATATTTATCGGAAACATCATAATGAATCACGAATGAGCAGCATTTCACACGTTACTTTCATGGGGTAATAAATCAAATTATTATCTTGCATGTTTGTCGACAAATGGCCAGTGGTACATTTATTTGTGGAATGCGTTTCTGAAAATACACAACAGCCTAGCAAACCATACAGCCATCCACACACCACAACATACACTGCGAAATGGGAGAGGAAGTCTTTAAACTGGTGTTTCCTGGCCAGAGGACAGAACCCAAAGCCTTCCTTTTAATTGGTTCTATACCCTGGCCGAGACACGCATTCATATAAACATAAACAAATCACAATATATAATACAGATTAATTAATGGCATTATCGCTGCGTATCTTCGGAATGATCCCCTCAGTCAGTTGATATTATGAGCGATTGCCGAAGGCTGACGAATATATCGAATGGAATTTGTATTTTTTGGATGGTTTGCAGGTACATTTAAAATAATTTATATACATATCAAGTTCTTTATAAATGCAACAAATAACTATTGAAAAAAATATGGAAATATATATGGCAACATCTACAGAATTAATATGATTTATATTAAACATTATGAAAATAATTATGTGTACTAATTCATCCAAGATATTCTATAATGAACTGCCCTAGCTTTAGTTTTGGGAGATTTCAAATGAGTTTCAGGGGTGAATGAGTTAAAAACCTTGATATAAATATAAGTTCTGATACGAAGATTCTAAATTTTATTAAAACTGGTTTGTTGTGACGAACATCCTTCATGCCAATCTCTCCATGTATTACTTTCTTTTATATAAAAAATAAACTATATAACTTACTCAATACCCATTTCCACAGACACATCTCCAAGCAATGATTACAAAGTGAATCTGATATCAATATTCACTTACTATGGTTTTGAATCCATGTATATATTGTTATTTGATGAGTGTTCACAACAGGTTTTGTTCTAAGAATGCACGTCTTAAGAACTAGAGAACTTTCACGTAGCCATCTTGTGAGGATAAAATTGGATATCTGCGACAGGCAGCTATAGAAAGCACAAAATAGCAGAAACGTAAAAAAAATCATTCCATAATTAATGTACCAATCGAAACCTCTTCCGTTCATTTTCCCTGTTAATTGATTCTGATTGACCTTGCTCTATTTCCTGTTGTAATTAAAGGTCCATTGCGTTTCCTAATCAAAATCTAAAAATAAACTAAAATAAATATAGTGTCAGAATATCGCTTTCCATGACATAAGATTGAAGTTGAAGTACCAAACAAATATAACATTCATTGAGTGTGTAAATATATATTAAATGAAAAGTCGGACTAAGGAAGGCTACAGTCGGTAAAGATAGTGTTATATATCCATTATAATTCCTTTTGAAACAGAAAAATTAAATTTGCCGTCAAAATCGCTGTGCATGCGAGGAATTTAATTTATAATATAGGCATCATAAAATGTTCTCCCGACTGGCTATGTTCCTGTTGAAAATCCCGTACAGTCTAGCTTTCAAAGAGTTCAGCGTATTTATGTTTACAACTGTGCTAAATTTCCACGGGGCGTTTCTGTAATTTCAATGGTCAAGACTGGACAATTCAAATAAATAATAAGGTTTCATTTCGGTGTTTAGTTGTACGTCGCATTGATCGATAGTCACATTCTTCACGGTATCATTAGAACGTCTTCGGGAATTAACATCAGTCTGATTTATGATAAGTGTATCATTTAATGGTACGCTAATAACTTTTAGGGCTCTACAAGTAATTCTCGCTTTACAGTTAAATTTCTAAAATTGAAAACCGTTCCCTTTAAGGTAAATATCTTTAATAATGTATAGGAGTAATTTGCTGCGAGGCTCAAACTATTTTATAATAATTGCCATATATGTGGTCTAAACTCTCTCTATTCCAGCGATGGGTATGTACTTTTCCTTTGTTAAAATAACGTAACTCGAATTAACTTGTTCATTGAATCCTGTACTGACAATAAAGAAATGCCTGACGTCAACAAAGAGGGAGTACATATGCACTATTAGAACAGGCCAAGTTCGAATCATACAACAACTTGAAATATCCTTGTAAATGTGATGAATTTTCCTCTCGTTCTGTGGTGTTTAATAAAGCAGCCGTACGCTGAGCAAGTTGATGCAATTTATAAGTGTAATTACACTTGTGGCGTCATTTCTGAACCCGCAAGATATGCTTAGCCTTATTACATTTACTGAAAATTCTGGTTTGCCTGATGTCATTACAATGTGTCCAGCTGGAATATGTTTGTTGTTGTTTCACGATTTTAACCAATTTATCCCTTTCAATGGTTCAGCCGTTGTCAGTATAATGTGGCTGGTTGTGGAATGATGCCTGGTGTCTTCGGCAGTATGCTTCAGTGATATAGCATAATATTTACATTTTGCCACTGTGATTTCAATTACTCTAATGATAATCTTGATCTGCATTATGAGCCAATAAATGCAGACTACACTTGGTGCAGTAATATCTACACAAATAGATGCGAGTCTTGTTTACTGACACCCTGCCTAACGGGCGCTATTCTATTTATCTGCCACCCAGATTGCATTTATATTTCCAATAAATACAATCTAACAATCCTTTAATTGTTAAATAAAAAAACATTTCCACTATGATAAGACATATCACGCACATACTGCAGCCTCCAAAAACACGCCCCCCGTCCTACACAACATACACTATACATGGGAGGCCGTCCTGACATCACATTGTCTGTTTATGGGAAGCTACAAGATACACGCAAATCATCAAAACGATACAATAAAGAGAACATATCAAGCCAAATACATAAAATAGTCCTAAAAGCGTTATAAAGTGGAACACATTAAAAAAAGACAATTAATGTTTTGGAAAGATAAAAATGAAACCGTTTTGTGACGATATTATCTCAAGTCACCCCAAAATCCCTGGCTAGGATACTGGTACCAAAACAGCTCCGTTGGATACAAAAGGAACTTTCATGTTGATAGATACGTCTTCCCTAGGATTGATGAATTCCAGCACCAACCACATAGTAGGTCAATAACTGTATAATCCTGTAAAAAGTGAATCTATTACTTTTTAAATTCGAAAGATCCATAAACGTTCCTTTAGACCATGTTGTTTGTTTGACTAACTGTATTGTGAGCGCGGCTGAGAACGTTATCTAGCTTCGAGTTTATGTACGATGTTGTTGATTGACACGGTCATCGACCTTTTTCTGTTGATAAGAGCAGAGGCCGTGCGTGTAGTGAACGTTTATTTGTCACTACAGATTTAATACAAGTATTTCACTGAGATAATTCAAACAGCTTTTAATTCGATTTCTGATACGCTGAATGTCTTCAGTAAAACTGACGTCCAGGCTCCAGGTGCGTTTAACTCAAATGGGGCTAGGAATTAGACCAAATCTCCGTATAAGCTGTCGTGAATACGCAATTTGAAACAATATCCACTCCGTATTCGAACACCTACGTATTGACGCGATTGCATCACGTCCATTAAAACACTGTTACTATCCACGAGTAGGCAAAACTTGCATATCCGCCCACGTGAAACGATACATTTGCTGTTGTATGAGTTTTCTCCCTTATTTTAAAATACACTTAACCAGTACTTGCAGCTGAGTTCGCAACAGGCCTTTCTTTAGCCCTCCAGATTCATTACCGGAGTGCTCATCCCATACCAGTTGTGCAGCCAGTACAACCGCAACCCCACTTCGCCTGTTTGACCCAGACCAATGGCCTGCCTTCTCCAGAGAATGGTACATGTATAAAATCGGCATGGCAATTAATGATCACATGTTGCCTACTGCTTTATGTTTTACTGTGATAATGATTTGAGCATGCAGATAATTCCCAGTCATATTCCTTCATCAATTGAGGAACCTCAAGAGTCACCCAATCGATATCAGAGAATTTACTGCGTTGCCACCAGCATGCTTCAGTGATATAGCGCTATAAAGAGGGCAAGAGTTTCACTGAAAATACAAGACACCACACTAATATACCGCCGTCTTCCAAAACACACACCTGACACTTGACACACGCTTCACATCGCATACATAGTATGCCGTCAATAGATAATCCTGGCTGTGAATAGGACGTTAATTAATCAAACAACAAAATATTCCGCGTTCTCGCTGCAATCTACGATTTCTAATCACCAGGGGAAATGCATTGTCTTAAGAAAATTGTTCACAAAGTTCTAGAATCGTTGACCGCCACAGATAACATTCGCAAATATTCCCCAAATAAAAAAAACTCGTTACATTGACCTCGTAAATTAGAAACGCTAATACGGTATACAGTTTTATTAAAACCTTGTGTGCTATCTAATTGTCATTTACAGAGTTAATGATATTGATTTCATTACATGTTGTGCAATTATATACCTCTTTTTAGATGGATACGGTGATTTATCAAACCGAGGACGTGGTATCTCCCCAGGCGTAGGGTTGATAAATCACCGTGCCATTTTTACTTACTTTAAACATATTTTGGTGTATAATTAAACGTAAATGGATTAGTCATTGGAACTTAAAAGACCGTCTCCTACTTTTAAAATACACTCATACGTTAGTAATGTAAATTAAGAATATGACTTTAATTAAATATAAAAAAAAACATATATTCAATTAAAGTCATATCATGTGTATGTGTAAGTATTGTACGCATTTGCATAATCTTCAATTTGACTTAATAAAAGATTGCACATGTGTGCAAATTTTACACTGTAGTTCAAAGCAGCAAATTAAGGTTATTTTCAGATTACAGTAATTAATTCTGCAAGGGCATATTTTTTATATCTACACAAGAGGCCCAAGAGGCCTTGACGGTCACCTGAGTGCTGCTACAGAAAGAGCATTGCAAAGTTGGTTCAATTCTATAAAAAATATTTACGAATTAAAATAAACTTTAAAGTTGATCTTTCGTATTAGAATCTCTATTTTTTGTTTTTCATTTTGATAGTGTGTTATGTTACCAAACCTTATGTTTAAAATTCTAATTTGCTTTGCTAACGTTAAACAACAAAACAAAGTAGAAGTCAGTCAGTGTCAGTGATTTTATAAATTTCACTTTTTAATCTATGGAGATCATTTGGTTCCATCAAATCTGTGAACTCAGAAATGGTGTTAAGATGCTATTTTATGCTAATAATTCTAACCAAGTTTGACCCGTTTCCTATTGAAACTAAACAAAATGTTCATAAATGTGTTTTTCCTATATAGACTATAGTAAACTCCCTCTCCAGTAGAGATCCCAGGGCCATGAAATTCACAATTTTTGTAAAGGGCATTAAGACCTTCCAATCTATGAAGAGTATTTGGTTCCATCAAATCAGTGAATTCAGAAGATTTTTGAGGTTTTAGCCAATTTGACCTTTTTGGCCCCGCCCCTTAGGCCCCTGGGGGTCAGCCAGGACCAATATGGATATGACGATAAAATGCTATATCAGGCTAATAATTCTAACCCAGTTTGACAAATTTCCTATGAAAATAGGCAGATAACATTCATATATATATTTTCTATATAAAATATAGTAAACTTTCTTACTGTAAAGATTTTTGAAGGTTTAGCTTATTTGACCCCTTTTTGCCCAACCCCTAAGGCCCCTGGGAGTCAGTCATGGAAAATTTGTTAATAGGATTCCATGGCCATTTCATAGAGATAATTCTGACAACATTTGACTCATTTTCTTTTACAAATGACCAAATAATGCTAAAAAATGTGTTTTCCCTATATAAACTATAGTAAACTTAACCCCCTCCGAAGGGGAAACCTGAGACCCCAGGGTCATATAATTCACAGTTTTGGTAAAGGAACTTTAGACCTTTCTATCTGGGAAGAATATTTGATTCCATCACATCTGTAAGTGGAGAAGATTTTTGAAATTATAGTCAATTTTACCCCTTTTGCCCCCCCCCCACCCAAGGAGGGTGGGGACCATATAATTCACAATTTTAATTGGTCTTATGCCTTAGAAGGTTTGTGCAAAATTTCATTGAATTTGCTTCAGCTGTTTTTGAGAAGTCGAAAATGTAAGTTGTTTACGGACATACGACGGACAAAAGGCGATTAGAATAGGTCACTTGAGACTTCGTACAGGTGACCTAAAATAATGAAATGCATTTTCACAAATGATTTTCAGTTTGTTCAATGAAATTGATCTTTCTTAGAATAGAAAAGATTCTATTTGAGAGTGCTACATTTATGTTCCAAACTTGGGTGAATATGTATGTTCTGTCACTACAACAAAAAATACTTTTGATGAATTAGCGTACTATTTACAGCCAGGGTCTTGTAAGGACGGCCTCCCACGATTTGAAGTGTGTGTGACGTATTTGGTGTGTGTTTTGGGAGACTACGGTATATTCATGTTAAGTGTTCTTATTGGAACTCTTCTTCTTTTTATAGTGCTAATCACTGAAATATGCTGCCGAAGATACCAATGCAACTTACCCCACCTAGTCTCATTGTTCTGACAATGAGCAAACCAGTTGTCCAACGCCCTTAATGCTGAGCGCTTGGTGAATGACAGGTATTGATTATGTAAGAGTTAACCTTAAAGTATCATTTAATGACCGATATCTTTCAGAAGTATAAAAGACGTGTGTGGGTGAGAATCGATAATTAGAAAGAAAACATATCATGTAAAGTTCTTGTCTATAAAAGCATATTAATTATTTTCAACAATAATGGGGATAATAAATTGGAACGAAACTTAGTTTTTATTTCATTGTATGTGATAAGAATTGTTATCACAAACATATTCTTAAACAGGCAATGTAAAGGACGTATTTAAGTTTGAGCAAGACATTACTATCAATCATTTTCTACATCAATCATTTTCTACATAACAAATTTGTAGAGATTAATTTACATGATCACAACAATAGAGCCTAGGGATCTAAAATAATCCCTAGGTGTGTATGATATTGACTAAAAAAGTTATCGTCAAAATCAAATATAGATCTTCATAAACTTAATCAGTCCATTAGTGATAAAAAACTAAACATTGCTTGGCTACATATTTATCTTTTCTCATTCTCTATTAAGCACATATCCAGGACTTATTTAAGAGAGCTGTCTCGTCCGTAAAGAAACGGGTAGACGATTCAAGCTCATTAGCACTATAAAAGAAAGATATTAAAAAAATAGTATCAAGAACTGAGATTTGGGAACTCTAATCCTTATTCTACTATGTACCTCTTTCACGAACATTGTCTATTTTTCAATACACCAACATTTATGCCCAACCATTTTTAATACGTTAAACAAATTCAAAAGGTCCGTCCCAGGGGAATGTTCTATGGCCAAATTAAAATTCCCAGTAGAGGAGTATGGAAGGGTTCCTCTTTGATCTAAAACCAATATCAAAATAATTTTCTCGATGATATAAATAACTTCATATTATGACAACATATGTAGGTAAAATGTAGCAGATAAAATTTCGGCTACATTTTAAAGACAGAAAATGTTGAAATTTTGAGTTTAATTATCGGCCATTGCAAATATTATTGTTAGTTTCTTTGATTAATTACCGTTCTTGTATAGTGGAACTGTTGCCCTTTTTATATTGCTATATCACTGATGCATGCCCCCGATGTAGCACTATAAAAAGGGCAACAGTTCCACTATACAAGGAGACACAACATGAATATACCGCAGTCTCCCAAAACACGCACCTCGCACAACATACACGCAACACACCGCATACATTGGAGGCCGTCCTAACATGACCATAGCTGTTAATAGGACGTTAATTAATGAAACAAACAAACAAACAAATGTATGCTGAGCGCTACGCAGGAGCAGAAACTACCACTTTTATAGGCTTTGGTCTCGGTAAGGGGACAGCACCCAGAGCCTTCCTCACAGGGGCGAACGCTCAACTCAAGGCCAAAACTGAGGCGGTGTCAAGGGAGGCATTCGGAAGGATAAAGTAAGTTAGGAAGAAGAGAAGAATATTATATCCTAAATTTAGTTACCTTTTACGATCATGCAATAGGAGCATCAGGTACAATTGTAGACCAAAGGATTTTGAAAATTTCGACATCAGTGGTCAGGACGAAAGCTCGGATATAATTACAGCCGATTTCATTGAAACGCAATAAATTTAAGTAAACTTATCTATACCAAAATTAATTCGCTTATGTTTTTGTCTGTGTAATAAAGCAATTACTGCTCTTGTTCCGGGTTCAAAAGAATATTTGCCCACCCTAGAGGGTCTGTACTATGCGTTTTGTGCAGGGGTGTGTGAATGTTATTAGAAGGATGCAATATTACAGGAAGGCATATGTAGTAAAATTCTAGATTTAGATTGTTCAAATCTGGACAGAGGTCGTTAAAATCCCTTGATGATAATATAATAAATCAGCACCATCTCAAATTTACATAGATGTAGATTTATGTCACCTTGGACAGACATATCCACAAATGATTGGCGGAGAGCAGTCACATGGTGACCCCTAACACTGTATAGGGTGTCATTTAATTTTATTATGGTGCAATGTGGCGGCTCTACACCCTCGTCCGCCCCTCCATTTATCTTACTACCCTCTATGCCTTTATAGCAGATCAGTAACTGACTATATAACTAATGATAGTCACTGTTATGCATATATATCACTTGTTATACTCGTGTTTTGGAAAGTTGCGATATTACAGGAAGGCATATGTACTTAAATTCTGGATTTAGATCGTCTAAATCTGGACATAGGTCGTTAAAATCCCTTAATCATCATAAACTAAATCTGCATCATCTGCATATATACATTGATGTATATATTAATTATCGACCTTCCAACTGTTACCTTTATGGCGTATGTATTACGTTTTTCATGCCGAAATTACGCTGCTACGTTTTTCCTGAAATAATTACGCTTTCAGAAAAAAAATCCGGAATTTTTACGAAAAAAATTAAATTCCCGAATTTTTGCCCGTTCCAATTTATATTTTTCCGTCACCATCACGCTCCGAATCGGGTCTGTGAAGCTCTTGTATTGCAAGGTTTATACTATAAGCGTCTAGGTGATTTCATTGTTTATACCTCGAGGTCGCAATGGCCAATGATGCAAAAAAAAAAAAAAAAAAAAAACCAACAAATGAAAATGCGGAAACACCCGCAAAAAACGCAGAATAAGTGTTCAGCATTTCAGGGACGTACATTGTTCAGCATTTCAGGGACGTACATTCTAAGAAATATTCAAAAGGTTCAAACTATGCCAGATGTGTGACGTGTATATATGACTTGTTGATAACCCACGGTGGTGAATTTACAATACAAAGGCACCTAAAAACGGCAAAGCATCAACAAAATGAAGAATCCAGGCAGTGATCACGGAAAATGCATTCTTTATGTTCAAATTCTCAAGTCCAAAATGTTTAACCTGTCTACCGGTGGTAGTAAAGATGTCAAACGCCAACTGTACCCTATTGTTGTATCATATTTTGATGATGATGAACAACGTATTGTAAATATGTAATTATCAAATCCAAATCTTGTTGGAAATCTGCAGGAGAGAACATTTCTGAATTGCTCAAAAAAATTAATTCTCGAAACACCCCCGGAACCCCTTTTTCATTTCGGTGTTACAAATTTTCATAATTTAGAGTTGGCAGGTCTGCATATAAAAGTCTCTGTTTTATACTACTTGTTAATCTGAATTCTTATTTACAATTGGATTAATAATATCAAAACAGATCATCTTTACTTGAAATATAATTTGATAGAAACTGAGTTTTATATCTCTAGATCCCGTTGGAGGTGTCATTACATTTTGTGAATGGCATATTAGTATCAATACAGGGCCATCTTGATTTTAAAAAAAATCGAAAATATTTTATTATTGTTTTACATCTCAAATCTCGTAGGAGGTTTTATTACATTTTGTTGGTGATATAATATAATCTATACATGTCATCTTTAGTCAATGGGACCTGATATAAATTGATAAAGTTATAATGTCAGCTGCAATTTCACTCGTAGGAGTTTTCATTACATTTTGTTAATATGTCGTTGAGCGATATAATGTGGAAGCAAACCAGTTGCTACATTAAATGATTCATCAAACTTAATGTTTTCCGCATTAAATGCCCTCACATTATATTTAATTTCACGAACAGAGGTCGGTTTTACAATATTTACAACAATACTTTTAGGAAGCTTGTTAAAGCATGGAATGTTTTTAGCAATCGATTAAGGCCAAAAACATTGACTGACTGTCATTTATGTATTGGGTTACATGGCTAAAAAACAAGATACATGTAGGTCGATAGGGATCTTTCATATAAATAATTTATATTATTAGTGGTGGGGGGCGGTAAATAAGGGGCTCCGATATTACCTAAGTGATATCGTTCAGGCATTTTTTAATCTTTTATTCTCTATTATTGTGCTTTGGTGTATTATGTTTTATATTAACAACCAGGGTTTAAGGACGGTCTTCCGGGCATATGGAGTCTTGCTATATAACTGAAGAATGCTGCCGAAGACACCAAGCAACATCCCCACCAGTTCATATTATCATAACAACGGGTAAACCAGTCGTCCCACTCCATTTGCTTAGCAGGAGCAGAAACTACAAATTCTAAAGATTTTGGTACGTCGCGGCAAAGGGACAAAAGTCCTCCTCGCAGGGGCAAACGTTTAAGACCAAAACAATTGTGACGCGGTGCCATGGGAGAAATGAGGTAAAAAGGGGGAAACAATATCCTAAATTTAGTCGCTTCTTTTGTTTAATACAATTTTGGAAGCAGATACAATTGTAACGCCTACCTCCAGGACCGCTATGCTTTACAGTTAATAATTACGATATAAAATATATATTGCAGACAATGAAGTGTGATTGATTTCACTACAGATAAAGTACACATTATTCCAATCTCACCTTTTCAGGAAACGTTGTGTAATTACCCATGTGTATATAAAACCTCGAGCAACTCAAATGCATCATCCAATAAAGAAAACAAGTCGATAGTTCAGCAGTCATATAGATCAGTGTTTTACCAACTAAACCAATATACCAAAGACGCACTTGATCGTCATAAATGCTGTTTGTGCACTTGATGACATGTCGTTAATAATCAGGTTCCCCCAATACTGCAATAATACCATACAAAAGGTCAGGAGGCCATAGCGGTCAGTTCTCAAAACGTCATTCTTACAACAGACTATAATAGTGAAATCATGATTTTGATCTATTACAAGATGCATTCGCGAATTGGGATGAATCTGCGACTTTAACCCCCGTAAATATCAACAACATTATCCTATGTCCATGAAAGTGATATTATTACTAAAACTTATTTGTATATTGACCTTATCGTGTAATTGGTATGATATTGTTGGTCAAAAGTGAATATATAAATGGGCATGATTGTGCTGAAAGTCCTATCAACAGCAAGGGTCATTTAATAACGGCTCCCTCTGTATGACTTATGAGGCTGCGATTGGTTGATTACGCTTATTGTTATACAAACATCTATCAATGTATTATGTGCTTATACGGAGATGCTGTGGTAGATTCCTTTGTCAGGTTTGGTGATCTACATCATCATTTGGTCGTGGCATAACCGCAAATGTCTTTTAGTGCCACCACGCTGGAAAGCTTGCAATATCAATCACCATTAACAACCATCGATGTTGATCGATGTTGGAAGGACAGCGCTCACGGGACCCCCATGGCAAGACAAGACCGCGGAAAGGTTGCAGTCTGATGGCCTATCGGTATCGGCAGAAAATTAAATTTTCTTTGGATCAAGGTAATAGCGACAACCCCCATGGATTTAAATACAAAATGACATGGAGATATGTCCAATTGTACATTTAAGCGAGATATAAATAAAATAGCTTAGACATGTCTTAAATAATCCTGAATCTCTCTCTCGGCAAAAATGTTGTTGATGTTTGGGTCAATTGGCTGTTACGGTCAGTGATATAAAAAGGGCAAGAGCTCCACTATAGCAGAAGATGTAACAAGAACATAACACAGACCCAAATTACACAGCAGCACTTCATACACACAATATGCATGCATGAGAGGCCGTCCTTACATGACAATAGTTGTTAATAGAATGCTACTTTAATAAAAAATAAATAAACTGTCATGTTCGCCATCCTGAAAATATAATTTGAATTTCTAAGTTCCACAATACGTGTCTGAATTAATCGCGACTGTACCTAAAACACAGTGTGAAATTCAATTCATATATAGAGCTTGTCATTGTATGTAAGGATCCTGACATTACTACGACCAAGTGTTATAATTTGTCGTATCTATCCGAATTCCAAGATGGCTGTCAGCGTTGCCATCATGAAAATACATTTTGAACGTCTAAAGTTTTACGCGGACAATGAAGCTGACACTTTCCTGAAATAATCCAAATATGGTCCCGACTTGCCGTTAGTTTTTCGGTCAATCCTAATTTCAAGATGAGCACCATATCCGCTATAAACTGAAAACATACTTTGAACTTCTATTGTTAATTTCAGATTTAGTGCTGAAAATTGATTGAATGTTAAGGAATATCAGCCTAATGAGAAATGAGAACTTATATCTTCAAAAACCACATCGTACTCTCTTTCCAAGATATAAAATGAATTCCAAAGTCACCGTCTTAAAAACATATTTTGATCTCATCCTATTTAAATGGTGCCAAAGTTGCATCGTCATATGACCGGTAAGGCAATAGGGTTTCTTGTATTGAAGTTAGAATATGAATGGAATATGAATCCGTATATGCTGATCTAATCAAAGTTTAGTGTGTTATTTAAGTTGTTTTGTAAAGCAACATTTATTTTTTTATAATAATTGACATTTCAACATATAACGCGATGCTTATCAAAATAGAACGCTTGTGATACTTAATTTCCAGCTTACAATGTAAACTAACAATAACTTAAGAAAAATCCGGGAAACGACTTCAACAATCCTAAATACACAATGTATTTTAAGTCATGAAATTAAAAAATAAAAACATCTATTTGTGGAAACCTACTTAGCAAAATTGTTTTTACAATTTTCTTCGCAAAGTGTTCTAATTTTGGTAGCATTACGTTCTAAAAAAGGTCACTTGGGAGTAGATGGTATCACAGTGGCCGCCTCGCAAATGGCTTCTGTTGTCAGTGTGTAAAACGCGAAGAACAACTGGCTTTCTTCCATTATACATTGGGCAACGTCTTTTGGGGTAATGCAACTTTTTGTCTACAATAACTCAAAATTTCTCACGAATTACACATTAAGACACTTTTGTCAGTTCTGAAAATGGGTGAAATTCTCAACAAAGGTGAGCTTACATTTTTAGTCCACCATCATCAAATGGTGGGCTATTCAAATCGCTTTTCGTCCGTGGTCCGTCGTCCGTCCTTCGTCCTTCCGTCCGTCCGTTAACATTTCTTGTTACCGCTATTTCTCAGAAAGGGCTGAAGGGATCTTTCTCAAATTTCATTTGTCGGTTTCCCTAGGACCCTAGTTGTGCATATTGCTTTTTGGGACCGATTAGTCAACAAGATGGCCACCATCTTGAATTTTGACAGTTAAAGTTTGTTAACGCTATTTTTCTCAGAAAGGACTGAAGGGATCTCTAGATCACTAAAATTTCATACGTAAGTTCCCCATGGGCCCTTGTTGTGCATATTGCATTTTGGGACCAATCAGTCAACCAGATGGCCGCCAGGCCGCCATCTTGAATTTTGATAGTAAAAGTTTGTTACCGCTATTTTTCTCAGAAAGTACTGAAGGGATCTTTTTCAAATTTCATATGTAGGTTCCTCTAGGCCCTTGTTGTGCATAATGCATTTTGGGACTGATCTGTCAACAAGATCGCCGCCAGGCAGCCATCTTGGATTTTGATAGTAAAAGTTTGTTACCACTATTTCTCAGAAAGTCATAAAGGGATCTCTCTCAAATTCCATATGTAGGTTCCCTTTGGTCCCTAGTTACGCATATTACATATAAGGATTGATCGGTCAACAAGATGGCCGATAGTCCACCATCTTGGACTTTGAAATTGAAGTTTGTTACCGCTATTTCTCAGAAATTACAGAAGGGATCTGTCTCAAATGTCATGTGCAGGTTTCCCTAGGTCTTGTTGTGCATATTGAATTTTGGGAATATCCGTCAACAAGATGCCATCTTGGATTTTGATAATTGAAGTTTAATACCGCTATTTCTCAGAAAGTACTAAAGCCATCTGTCCCAATTTTTTTATGTAGGTTCCCCTAGGACTTTAGTTGTGCATATCATTTTCGAACCAATCAGTCAACAAGATGACCGACAGGTAGCCATCTTGGATTTTGATAATTAAAGTTTGTTTGTGTTATATATCTCAGAAAGTACTCAAAGGATCTTTCTCAAATTTCATATGTAGCAATATGAAGTAAAAGTGTTTTTTTTCCATTATCAGACGTTGATCATTCTTTGGTTGGCGCCAAGATCCCTCTGGGATCTCTTGTTCCATCTGTCGGCTTCTCTATCGATCCACACCTCTTTAGAACTGACGAAGGTTCTAGTTATTCATATAGTAATGATATGAAAAAAACTAGTACAGGATTCTAATACAATTGTTTAAGTGCCATTGAACGGCAAATAGATATGGATAAGGCAAAGATTGTTTGCTCCAAAACGGTTGTTTCCGATTTTCCTTTGATTTTGTTTTAGGCGTAAGCTGTCATTTACATAGTGTACGATATGGGAATACCTGTTTAAAAATATGCGACTCGTGTGCAAAATCCCTTTGGAAATGATGATAACAATAATGATCCATGTTAACCTAAGAATTTTGCCAGGGGGATCATCCTATTAGCAGTCATGGTAAACTTGAGGAAGCAATGTATTACACAAGGATATGACCTACCCGTGGGCATCATTCTAATTCATCAGATTTTCATTTCTTCCTTCGTTTCAAAACAATGAAGGGCATATCTTTAAATTCATTATGCGTTACATTTGATTTACAGAATAAAAATGTACGAAATGTCCTTCTGTCATAGAATTGAATTAAATACGACCTTCTTATTGATGCTACTAAACATCATATTGGCTTTGCTCGGGACAAGGCCTCGATTATTCGAAACAAAAAGCACAGATTTAAGTCAAATCGAATGATGTTTTTGACTTAAGTCGGTTTTTCAAAGTTTGTTTAGAGAAATCGGGACTAGCTTGAAGAATTGGTACGCATGCACCCGCGTGTGATTCAACCGTTCGGTAAACGTAGCTATAATATACATTCTTCCGGTACAGATATTACACGTCATTAACAAAATTAGCAGGAAGTCATTTCGTCATTGAAGGTTACAGGTCTCTAAAAAGATTATCTTAATCGGATTACTTGCTTGCATCTGTAACCTTGATTACGATAATAAGTGAGCCGCCATGTTCTTATTTAGATCAGCTTTCTTGTATTTAAACTTTGAATGATTGGGTAAATGAGTTAAATTTATCTGATTTAGCGGTTTTTTATTGACAATATATGTTATCTTTGCGTGTTAGTATTGAGTGAAGCGAGGGTCGTCCTTGGCAATGTCGAGGCCACAGATCTAGGAATACAATGGGATTGTTCTGTAGCCGTAATTGTCCTTGGAAGAAATAAACGTCTACCTCCCCCGAAGGTGATTGATATTTCGTGACAGATGCTAGTTTGTCATGTATGACTAGTATGCGTTTTTTTGTAAGTTGCAAGATTAACTCTTAATGATAGCCAGGGCCATTTAATGTTGGTTTCATATGGGTGCTATCTCGTGAGTGAATATAAAAAAAGACAACAGTTCAAGAAGGCACAACATGAATTTACCACAGTCTCCCAAAACACGATCTTCGCACAACATACACGCAACACAATAATTAATCAAACAAACAATGTTTCCTTGTCAGTTGCAATCACAGATAAAAACATGCTCATTCAGTTGAGCTATGTTATTGAAGAATAACTCTCGGGAACAACACTCCACATCATTTTACGTTAACTGGAAAGAAAAATGCCAAACTAGCCATCCTTCTCCCTTCAGTGCTGAATTGTTCTATGTTCATTTTTTTCATAAAACAATTGAGATAATTTCTTGTAATGTAAAAATACATATTTCGCACTGCTACTTATACTATCATATATATATATATATATTTTTTTTTGCAAAAACGTCATCACTGAATTACTTTTGCAAGCCAAGAATATCATTCATATGCTTCAAGAGTCAGGTGGTGTCAAGAGAGACATGATTTTTCATCTTGCTTTTATCGGCATTTTATCGTCAGGATATTTTCATCTGTATAACCATGTTTCCAATACAAAGTGCATGAAATTCTTAGATTACAGATGTTTCAAAATATAAATAACCTCTTATCATAGATGTGCCTATTCTTTTATCTCGCCCATGAAATACATCCCGAAGAGATGACCCCATCTAGTAAAGAACCCGTGTTCCTATCTAGTAAGTTCATGGGCTATTATTGCGACCTATATTTCAGTGTGTATGTTGTACATGTTTTAAAATGCAGGTGGGAGTACAAAAACATACATTGTACAAATTACCTGTGGAAACTAGGTTGGCTTGTACATTTAAAAAAGAATTCACACATTTGCACAACTCCCTTAACCTCTGTGTGTTATACCAATCATTTCAAAGTGATTATCACTGTAAAATTGTTCATGTGCAGTTCATTGTTGTTTCCTGTGAATTGCGTTTCAGTTTTTACTTCATTTGCATCGGGTGCTCCAAATCATGCAAAGCTTTCGTAAAGAAATTATTTCCTTTTCATGAATTGAAAATGTTCTTTTATTTCAGAGGAAGCCTCTGGGTTCTGTCCCCTAGCCGAGACACACCAAAGTCTATAAAAGTGGTAGTGCTTGCTCCTGCTTGGCGCTCAGCATACAGGGAGTAGGACGACTGGTTCGCCAGTTGTCAGTATAATCTGACCGGGAGGGTTTGTTGCTTGATGCCTTCGACGGCATGCTTAAGTATATAGCACTATAAAATGGGCAACAGTTCCACTGTACAAGACGACAAGAACATACCACAGTCTCCCAAAACACGCACCTCGCACACATACTTACAAAACATCGCATACATGGGAGACCGTCCTTACATGACCCTGACTGTTGATAGGACGTTTATTAATCGAACAAACAAACAAACCCTGACTGCCGTGCTCCTGTATCAAGTACGTTCCATAATAAGTTGTTCATCAGAACAAATGACAATTATTGTTTTTTGCACACGCCTAAAAATGATTCTGTCAATGTTTGTTTGATGTTCCTTGTTTCAATCCTATTGATATTCAAATAAATGTCTCTACATTGGAAAATGTTACAGACTTTGACTATGGGAAAGATTAATAATTCTTTCTTTCTCTACTCATTAGTCATTATGTTAACACATCTCATGTCATTGAATAGTCAAGGGCAATCCAGTAAAGCTAATGACATTATAATTCTGAGCACCAAAGTGGAGTAGGAACTTCTAAATATATATGATAGGCATATTGGTAGACAAAACAGCTTAGACAAATAATCTACAACCTCCCCACAACAAAGCACGTCACACTCAAGGTCAGAAGTAATCTGGCGGTGTAAATGAGGAAAGTCGTTAAGAAAAAATTAGTAAAGGCCAATTTTGATTGCACAGTATAAAGATATAACAAAGACAGTAATTATTGACAAAAATACTAATCAATGTGATTATTCCTTTTTTGCAAAACTTTCTTTTCTTTTCTAACTTTTTACTTGTAATAGTGGAACTCTTGCCCTTTTTGCAGTGCTATCTCAGTAAAGCATACTACCGTAGTTACTAAACAAGTATATCCCATCCTGTCAAATTTTCGTTCATTATTATATTTCGTCTATCATCTGATACCATCTGCTTATCTTAACCTTGAAAACAAAGCTCACTGTGAGAGTTTTCCATTTTTCTCATTGGGGCTCTAGAGGGTTGCATAAATGGAGCAAATATATATATCAACGCATTAATACGCCCCGACTGTCCTAAGGATATGGAACGATATTTTACACACGACAAAAGCTTTTTTGAGTTTTACGGCCCATCGACAACAAAAACCATTTAGGGCCAAAGCACAAATCTGACATTTATATCAGGATATAAACATTAATTGCACCAAATAAATCAGAATAAGGAAAAGGAACTAAAAGAAAGATTGTGAATGTTGATCTTATTTAAAAAGCAAGAGGCCCATGGGCGTTAACGGTCACCTGATATTTGATACAAATTATATATGTAATTAACTAGCCAACTGATGTCTTTGTTCACGAAATAAGAATATACATCTAATAGGTTTACATACAAATTTGGATTAAGATTCGTGCATATTTACTCACTTTACCATATTTACAAGGTTTGATAATTATTATTGCAAAAGGCAATAAATCAGTAAATGATCGTCGCATCCAGCTGAATTTCACACACGTTCGAGATTTTTTCAATGTTATTCTACATACAAACTTTCATTAAGATCGATGCTTATTTACTCAAGTTATCATGTTCACAAGATTCAATAATTATAATTGAAAAGGACAATAACTCCAGAAATTACGATCATATCAGATTAATTTTCTAATTTATCCGAGATCTTTCCAATTTTAATCTAAATTGAACGTTTCATGAAGATAATTCTATATTTATTATCCCCCACTTTCTATGAAACGGGGGATATTAATTTGGGTTTGTCCGTCTGTCTGTCCGTAAAACTTCGTTTCCGTACAATAACTGTAACAAATGTAAACGGATATTTTTAAAACTTGGTGACAAGGTTCAATGCCTTAAGTGCTCAGCACACTTCAATCGCGTCTGTCGATGGACCTTAATTAGCGGAGTTATGGTCCTTTGAATTACTAAAAACACCTTTTCTGCCATTTCCGTGCAAGTGTAACAAATGTAAACCGATTTTCTTCAAACGTAGTAACAAGGTTAAATGTCTTAAGGACTCGGTCAAGTTTGATCCAGGCATGGGGTAATCGTAATCGATTGTAATTAATTACATTTTCTCAAGTAATCGACAGTAATCAGTAATCGAAGGCTATTTCGATTACTTGTAATCGTAATCGTAATCGATTACAGTAAAATTTTACTGTGTAATCGTAATTACATTTCGATTACTTTTCAATTACATTATACCTTTTATGAAGTTGAATTTAGCAGCCAGTATACTAAGTTTAGAAAGTGTAAAGTTCAACTTGTCTGCTGTAGTTCAACTTGTCTGCTGTAGTTAGAAAGTGTAAAGTTCAACTTGTCTGCTGTAGTTCAACTAAAACTGAAGATAGATGTAACAGTGTTTATTATTGGTCTATTTTATAATTAGTTTTCTGAAGAACTGTAAGGCTCAAAGAAATAAAGAATGCAAACGAATTGTCTAATGTCTATACAGGTACACTTTATAGCTAATTTTAATTTTCACCAGTGTGCCCATGGGCATAAGAGCATATTGTATTAAACAATGGAAAGCATTGTTTTCATAAAAGTCAACAGGCATTGATTAAGATCAATTCAGTTGTTTCAGGGAGTATGTCCTCAGATTTCCAATGAACTTGTTGTTTTAGGAAACAATGCAAAGCCAATTAATTCTGTTTGATATTCCCAGTAGCTGTTCTTTTTACCTGTACAGTCAACCAAGATTTATCTGTTTAGCTCATAAGCATAAGTCACATTTTTAGGTCATCTGACCCACAGGGTCAGGATGACCTATTGTCATCATGCACCGTCCGTCGTCGTGCGCCGTCCGCCGTCCGTAAACTTTTTATTCAAACGACTTCTTCTCAATAACCGGAAGTCCCAGGGTACTCATATTTGGCCTGTAGGTTGCTGGGATGAAGGGCTACCAAGTTTGTTCAAATGAATGACCTTGACCTTCATTCAAGGTCACAGGGGTCAAATAGGCTAAAATCTTTAAACGACTTCTTCTCAAAAACCAGAAGGTCCAGGGTACTGATATTGGGCCTGTAGGATGCTGGGATGAAGGGCTACCAAGTTTGTTCAAATAAATGACCTTGAACTTCATTCAAGGTCACAGGGGTCAAATAGGCTAAAATCCTTTAAACAACTTCTTGAGAATAACTAAGAGGCATAGAGACCTGATATTAGGCATGTAGGATGCTGGCAGGAAGGGCTACCAAGTTTGTTCAAATAAATGACCTTGACCTTCATTCAAGGTCATAGGGGACAAATAGGCTAAAATCTTTAAACGACGTCTCCTCATAAACTAGAAGGCTCAGGGTACTGATATTGGGCCTGTAGGATGCTGGGATGAAGGGCTACCAAGTTTGTTCAAATAAATGACCTTGACCTTCATTCAAGGTCACAGGGGTTAAATAGGCTAAATCCTTTAAACAACTTCTTCTCAAGAACCAGAAGGCCTAGGGTACTAATATTAGGCCTGTGGCATGCTGGGATGAAGGGCTACCATGTTTGTTCAAATAAATGACTTTGACCTTCATTCAAGGTCAAAGGGGTCAAAAAGGCTAAAATCTTTAAACGACTTATTCTCAAGAACCAGAAGGCCCAGGGTACTGATATTTGGCCTGTGATATGCTTGGATAAAGGGCTACCAAGTTTGTTCAAATGAATGACCTTGACCTTCATTCAAGGTCAAAGGGGTCAAAAAGGCTACAATATTTAAAACAACTTCTTCTCAAGAACCAGAAGGTCTAGGGTACTGATATTGGGCCTGTGACATGCTGGGATGAAGGGCTACCAAGTTTGTTCAAATAAATGACCTTGACCTTCATTTAAGGTCAAAGGGGTCAAAAAGGCTAAAATCTTTAAACGACTTCTTCTCAAGAACCAGAAGGCCCAGGGTACTGATATTGGGTCTGTATGATGCTGGAATGAAGGGCTACAAAGTTTCTTTAAATAAATGACCTTGACCTTCATTCAAGGTCACAGGGGTCAAATAGGCTAAAACCCTTTAAACAATTTCATGTGAATAACTAAGAGGTCTAGAGACCTGATATGTGGCATGCTGGGATGAAGGGCTACCAAGTTTGGTCAAATGGATGACTTTAACCTTTTATTCAAGGTCAAAGGGGTCAAAAAGGCTTAAATATTTAAACGGCGTCTTCTCAAGAACCAGAAGGCCCAGGGTACTGATATTGGGCCTGTGACATGCTGGGATTAAGGGCTACCAAGTTTCTTTAAATGAATGACCTTGACCTTCATTCAAGGTCAAAGGGGTCAAATAGGCTAAAATCCTTTAAACAACTTCTTTTGTATAACTAAGAGGCATAGAGACCTGATATTAGGCATGTAGGATGCTGGCAGGAAGGGCTACCAAGTTTGTTCAAATAAATGACCTTGACCTTCATTCAAGGTCATAGGGGACAAATAGGCTAAAATCTTTAAATGACGTCTCCTCATAAACTAGAAGGCTGAGGGTACTGATATTGGGCCTGTAGGATGCTGGGATGAAGGGCTACCAAGTTTGTTCAAATAAATGACCTTGACCTTCATTCAAGGTCACAGGGGTTAAATAGGCTAAATCCTTTAAACAACTTCTTCTCAAGAACCAGAAGGCCTAGGGTACTAATATTAGGCCTGTGGCATGCTGGGATGAAGGGCTACCATGTTTGTTCAAATAAATGACTTTGACCTTCATTCAAGGTCAAAGGGGTCAAAAAGGCTAAAATCTTTAAACGACTTATTCTCAAGAACCAGAAGGCCCAGGGTACTGATATTTGGCCTGTGATATGCTTGGATAAAGGGCTACCAAGTTTGTTCAAATGAATGACCTTGACCTTCATTCAAGGTCAAAGGGGTCAAAAAGGCTACAATATTTAAATATCCAGCATGGAGGTAATCGTAATTGATTGAATTAATTCATTTTCTCAAGTAATCGACAAGTTAATCAGTAATCGAAGGGCTATTTCGATTACTTGTAATCGCAATGCGTAATCGAATTACAGTAAAATTTTACCTAATGTGTAGATCGTAATTACATTTCGTATTACTTCTTCAATTACATTTACTACCTTTATGGAAGTTGAATTTAGCATCCAGTATATAAGTTAGAAAGTGTAAAGTTCACTTGTCTGCTGTAGTTTCACTTGTCTGCGTAGTTTAGAAAGTGTAAAGTTCAACTTGTCTGCTGTAGTTCAACTAAAACTGAGATAGATTAACCAGTGTCAGAATAAGGAAAAGGAATTAACAGAAAGATTGTGAATGTTGATCTTATTTAAAAAGCAAGATACCCATTGGCGTTAACGGTCACCTGATATTTGATACAAATTATATATGTAATTAACTAGCCAAATGATGTCTTTGTTCACAAAATAGGAATATACATCTAATAGGTTTACATACAAATTTGGATTAAGCTTCCTGCATATTTACTCACTTTACCGTATTCACAAGGTTCGATAATTATTATTGCGAAAGGCAATAAATCAGTAAATGATCGTCGCATCCAGCTGATTTTCACTCTAGTTCGAGATTTTTCCAATGTTAGTCTACATACAAAGTTTCATTAGATCGGTGCTTATTTACTCAAGTTATCATGTTCACAAGATTCAATAATTATAATTGCAGAGGGCAATAACTCCAGAAATTACGATCTTATCAGGTTAATTTTCTAATTTGTCCAAGATCTTTCCAATTTTAATCTTAAAAGAAAGTTTCATGAAGATAATTCTATATTTATTATCCCCCACTTTCTATGAAACGGGGGATATTAATTTGGGTTTGTCCGTCTGTCTGTCCGTAAAACTTCGTTTCCGTGCAATAACTGTAACAAATGTAAACCGACTTTATTAAAAATTGGTGACAAGGTTCAATGCCTTAAGCGCTCGGCACACTTCAATCGCGACTATCGATGGACCTTATTTAGCGGAGTTATGGCCCTTTGAATTACTAAAAACACCTTTTCTGCCATTTCCGTGCAATAAGTGTAACAAATGTAAACCAATTTCCTTCAAACGTAATAACAAGGTTAAATGTCTTAAGGACTCGGTCAAGTTCGATCACGACTTTCAACGGACCTTATTTAGCGGAGTTATGGCCCTTTTTTAAATAAAATAAAAAACAGTTTCTGCCACTTCCGTACAATTACTGTAATAAATAATAACCAATTAACTTCAAACTTGGTAACAGAGTTTAATGCCTTAAGTTTCTTGCCAGGTTCGATCAACTCTTTCAGCGGAAGTTATTTATCAGAAGTATGGTCATTTGATTTACTACAAATGTCATTTTTTCTGCAGTTTCTGTGTAATAACTGACAAATCTTAATTGGCAGAGTTATGGCCCTTTGATTTAATAAAAAAAAGTCTTTTCTGCCATTTCCCTGCAATTACTCACCGATTTTTACCGATTTTCTTCAAACTTGTTCACATGGTCAGTTGTACCAAGGGTTTGAAAGCGTTTGCTCAGGACTTTCATCAGACCCTATTTGATTAATGAAAAATGTCATTTCTGTCAGTTTCTGTACAATTACTCTCACAAATATTTCCAGATATTCTTGAAAATTGGTAACTTGGATAAATATTTTAGGGCCTCTCACAAATATAACTGAATTTTCTCGAAAACTTGGTAACATGGTTTAATATCTCGGAGCTTTGGCCAAATTTTGTTGACAATTTCATCGGACCCTTTTTTATTGGCCCTTGATTAACGAAAGCGGGGGATATAAATTCCACGAATTTGCTTAGTTATAGTATTCACAAGGTTCAATAATAATCATTGGTGCAAAGGGCAATTACTCCATAAATTACAGTCGAAACATGCTTCTTTTCGAACTCGTCAAAGATTTTTGCAAAGTTAGTCTACACACAGTTTCATTACGTTTGGTCCAAATTTACAAAAGTTATTGCGTTCACAAGGTTCAATAGTAATTATTAGTGCAAAGAGCAACAACTCCGTAAACTACTGTCGATTCGAGCTGATTTCTAGCTTTGTCAGATCTTTCCAATGTAAGTATCCACACAAAGTATTATTAAGATCGGTTTATATTTACTCAAGTTATCGAGTTCACAATGTCCAATATTAATTATTAGTGCAAATGGGAAATAACTCTGTAAATTACTGTCAAATCACGCTGATTTTCGAAGTCGTGCGAAATCTTTCAAATGTTAGTCTTAAAACAAAGTTTCATTAATATCAGTTTATATTTACTCACATTATCGAGTTCACAGGGTCCAATGATAATTATCAGTGCAAAGGGCAATAAATCTGTAAAATACAGTCGAATCACGCTGATTTTCAAACCCGTCCGCGATCTTTTAAATGTTGGTCTACACACAAAGTTTCATTAAGCTTGGTTTATATTTACTCGCGTTCACATTGTCCAATAATGATTATTAGTGCAAAGGTCAATACCTATGTAAATTAACATAGAATCACACTAATATTTGAACTCGTCCGAGATCTTTCCAATGTTAGTCAAACACAGAGTTTCATAACGATCCATTCATATTTACTAAAGTTATCGCATTCACAAGGTCCAATAACAATAATTAGTGCGAAGGGCAATAACGCCGTAAATTACAGTCGACTCTCGCTGATTTTGGAACTCGTCCGAGATCTTTCCAATATTAGTCTACAAATATACAAAGTTTCATTAAGCTGTTTACTCAAGTTATCGCGTTCACAAGGAAATGTTAACTCACTACGGACGATGATAGACAAAAGACTATCGCAATAGGTCACCATGATCTTTGGTCAAGTGACCTAAAACTGTATAAGATAAAACAGTTTTGGCTAAAACACATGTGAAAACACGTGCACATGTTGATGAAACGGTACAATGTTGAGTTGATACGATGATAAGATAAGAAAACGTTTATATTTTGTTTAAAATATCGATATGTTTGAAATAATTAAAACTGCGATTATGTCTCACGATATGGAACAAAGTGTACATGTCGGCGATATCGTAGTACTTATCACATATGTGCTTGAAATCAAAAGCAAAAAATATATTTCATTTGCTTTTTTGTAGAAATTTGACATATTGAACATCAATTATTTTCCAAATAATAAATATCATCTATGATATGTTGGCCGCTGAGCGTCTTTAACAGAATCGATGCAAACTATTGATGATCAAATAAGCAGCACACAGAGTTTTTCAATGTCTGCAAATCAAATGTGAAATACTCTCTCTTAAGCCTAGTTTTCATCACAAAAACTGCAATCCCGCAGAGTTGAATGAAACGCTCATTTACCATTGTGACAAACATATCGTGTTTCGTTAATTTCCCTCCAAGCGGATATATAGGTATATAATTAGACTATCTACGCCGTGAATTTACCTTTTGAGGCCTATTTTACTCAACTTTGGGATGCCACATATCTTCGAAAAAGCTTTGGATAGTCACTCCCACAAACAGTTAGCACAATCACTAAACCGAATTTGGGATAATATTGTGATTGTGATTTCTATTTACATATATACTACTGCGTTTCGCATCATTAGAGCTTTATCACTTACTCTGCGCTGGTACCCCCCAATCCGTCTGAAAGATTTTCTTTCTTGTTGACAACTTCCTTAATTTGGCTGATGGATCTTTCAGTAGGTTGGCATCACGAGTTACGGTGACCTTCAGTGTAGTTGCCCCTTCCTCCAAAATATCATCTGTACTTTGTAAAGCGTTACTGTCCTTGCAAAGGTACAGCAATGTCTAGATGTGTTTCAATTAACTGAGCACATTTCTCTGGAATTACACTATATTGATGCTCTCTCCATTCGTTGCATAGTTCTCCCAGTTATCGCAATCGGTTTTCTGGTCAATCCTGCACACGGTCTACATTAGGTTTTCACTGAGGAAGTTTCCAAAGGTTGTTTATTTGTATGATTATTTTAATGTCCTAATAACAGCCAGGATCATGTAAGGACGACCTTCAATGTATACAGTGTATGTGAAGTCCGTGGTGCGTGTTTTTGGAGACTGCGGTATATTTGTGTTGTGTCTTCTGGTAAAGTGGAACTATAGTCCCTTCCACAATGCTATATGCCGCCAAAGACACCAGAAAACATACTCCACCCGGTCACATTATATTGACAGCAGGCGAACCAGTCGTTCCACTTCTTTGGACATGTATAGCACAGGTACTTTTACGCTTCTGCACTCATTGATTTTACAAGTGTTGATGATTTGGTCATTCCAACAACTTGAATGGAAAATCTTGTCTCTGAATTGTACGCCGATAGATTTTTTCAGGCAGAGTTCGAACAAATCATGCAACAACCGTTCACTTCCTGATCAGAATCTTGTTTGATACATTTAGACTCTTCCGTTGATTTAAACCCCAAAACAAAGTGTTTTAACGTTCTCCAATTGAACTCAATAAAAGTTACTAGATATTAAAAACACAAATTGTTCACACTATAGGCATTATACTCATCCATACCTAGTAAAACATAACGTTTCCAATTGTAGTAAAACATTGTAATTAACCATGATTGGGATAACTTACTTCCTAATTGTCCTTTGCCAGTATAATGTGTCAGGGTGTGTTGCTTCTATAAAGGACAAGAGTTTCACAATACAAGAAGATACAATACTATTATGCCGCCGCCTTCCAAAACACGCACCGCGCACCTAATACATGCAACACACAACATAATTTGAGAGGCCGTCTTTGCATGACCTTGGCTATTAATAGGATATTAATTGTGTTAAACAAAATCTCCACAAGATGTCTTGTTGTTTTCCGATTTCACCAAAAGAGTTTATTCGTGCATTCAAGGTTTTAAACAACCTTAGAGTCGCATTTCTGTAGTAACTAGAAATCCATGTCGATGACGCCATTTTCGCGGAAATGTTTGTTTGTTTGATTAATTAACATCCTATTAACAGCTATGGTCATGTAAGGACGGCCTCCCATGTCTGCGATGTGTTGCGTGTATGTTGTGCGAGGTGCGTGTTTTAGGAGACTGCAGTATGTTCGTGTTGTGTCTTCTTGTATAGTGGAACTGTTGCCCTTTTTATAGTGCTATATCACTGAAGCATGCCACCGAAGACACCAACCTTCGTGGACCTGTCACCAGGTGATATATATAGTTTCCTGGATATCCAGTCCCATCCTGTCGGGGACGCCAGATAAAAATGATTTAGCTGCAAAACGTTCACTGCAAGTAAACCAGGGACATCTTTCTGGTTTTTATCCATTCTGCCCATTCACGTTTTGCCAAGATGTTCTTTATATTTTTGTTTTCCATTGGTAAGGCGCTCTTATTGAATGATCGTAAAAGGCGATTAAATTTAGGATATTATCTTTTCTTTTCTCCTAACCTCCTTTCATCATCCTAACGTCTCCCTTGAATCCATCTCACCTTTGGCCTTTAGTTCGCATGTGTGGGGGAAAGCTCTGGGTTCTGTCCCCTGGCTGTAGTTCCTGCTGTTGCTTAGCGCTCGACATAAAGGGAGTGGGACGAGTGGTTGGCCCGTTGTCAGTATAATGTGACCGGATGAGATGTGTTGCTTGGTATCTTCGGCGAAATGCTTTAGTGATATAGCACTATAAAAAGGTCAAGAATTCCATTATACAAGAAGACATAACATGAATATACCGCAGTCTACCAAAACAAACACCACGCACTCAATACAAGGTACACACCGCATACATGTGAGGCCATCGTTACGTGACTGGCTGTTTTTACCTGACACTTATCTTTACTTAGAAACATTTTAAAAATCCGGTTCTGATTATTGAAAATATTAATTATGTGCTTTTCTTCTACTCATTATATCATTGTATCATATCTGAAGAACTTTTGATTAGTTTTAATTATTTTATGTAAAACAATGGGTGATCCCGCCATCTTACTCCCTTCATAATGCTGAGCACTTAAGCAACTTTCGCACACAAGGAAGCACGTGAAACTCAAGGTCAGTAGCAATATGATGGTGTAAATGAGGAAAAACTTATGGTAAAATTAGTAAAGGTCCAATTTAATTGCACTCTTTAATGATATAACAACGAAAGTAATTATTGACAAATGCTAATCACTGTAATTGTTTCGTTTTAGCATATTGTTTTCCAAGTTCTTACAGTCTCCAACGTACGTTTATAAATCTGCAGATAATGTGGTATATTATCCAGTTGTCATTTGTAATAGTGGAAACTTTTTATGCAGTACTATCTCAATAAAGTATGCAACGTAGATACCAAATTTGCATTCTTTGATCATATTTAGTCTATAGTGTCTGACCATCCATATATCTTAATCCTGAAAACGAAGCTCACAGTAGGAGGCTTCCGGGCAAGTAAAAATACTAAAATCTGCATTTCAAACCTCAATTATTGACTTATTTTGGCATGTTCAAAAGTGATTTGTGACCACTATTGCCATGATAAAATCGATGATGACACGTGGTTTAACTGATTTTCATGTCAAACAAAAACAATATTTAGTATCATAGGGTCTCATCGGGGCTCTAGAGGGGTGCATAAAATGGGGTAAATATATAGCAATGCATCAATACGCCACAACCGTACAAATGATATGGAATGAGATTGTGAAGACGACAAAAGCAAAATAGGTATGTTTGTATCAATTTCACATATGCGTACACTTCTAACCATCAATTATTGTCCAAATGATAAATTTCGTTTATGATACACTGTATATCGGTTGCGCAGCGTCTATAAAGAATAGATTCAAACTTAAAGATGGTGTTCAAATACGCAATTAGTTTTAGAATGTCTGCAAATCGAATCTTAAAAAATCTTTGTTAAGCCTAGTTTTCATCACGAAAACCGCAATCCCACGGGGATAAATGAAACACTCATTTACCATTGTGGCAAACATCTCGTGTCTCACGAATTCCACTCTGACTGTCCTGTAGGTATCCAGACTATTTACACCGTGTATTTACCTTTTGGGACGTTTTTCACTCAACTTGCTGTTGACACATTCTAGGGAAAAGCTTTTAATAATCACTAGCACAAGCAATTATCACAATCACTAAACGATCAATGGAATATTTTTAACCATATTGTCAATCTGATAAAATTACAGATCCTTATTATCACTACGTTTGATAAGAGGATCTAACAACATCCCTTTAGGGGTCACGTCAAAATGACCTTTGGAAATGGCCAATCAAATTAGCACTGCCAGAATCTTGACTGGGGATCTGTATTTTAATCAAATTGCCATATTGTTTGATAGAAACGATCGTTTTATGTAACATATTTGAATGTTTTTTAAAGATTTTATTAACAAGAAATACAAAGGAAGGGTATCAAGTTGGTCAACCGTATATGGTATGCTTTCTTTATACATCTTTGTCTCTGTCAGGGTTCATCCTTATTTCATAGGCCGTAGTGTGAAATTTACACTATCTGCCTTCAATGAATGTGTTAATAATTCAGACCAGAAAACAATTTAAAATTAGATATTTCGGCAGAGTGGACTACTTTTTTTGGTCGATAAAATTGACAACTTCAATAACAATACACACGTACTTAAATAATCTTAGCTGTAAATAGGACGATAAGCAAACCCAACCAAGCAACACACTTCTGGGAAAAGGGACTTGTAATCTTAATCAAGACCAATGAAATTCTAGATGGTTTGTTTATTTTTACGTCCTATTAACAGCCAGGGTCATGAATTCTAGACATCAATCCATTGGGTAAAATAACAGAAAAGAAACGTTAGATAACAATCCTTTGTGTAACATTATCGCCTAGGCTGTCAGATTCGCTAAGGGCAAAAATGAAAAGTAAATGTGATGACAAAAAGCTATAGCACAGTTACTGTGATCTTACCTGATGATTGCGTCGGCAGTTTTTTGAGAAAAAATGTAAATTTTGTAAAGAAAAATGTAAACTATATATATACGACGGACAAAAAGTGATTAAGATAGTTCACTTGATTATAATGATACGTACAGACGTACTTAAATGACCTTAGCTGTTAATAGGACGCTCAGCAAACCCAACCAAACAACAAACTTCTGGGAAAAGGGGACTTGTAATTAAAGAATGGAAACTCTAGACATCAATCCATGGGGTAAAATTAGAGAAAAGAAACGCTAGATTTCGATCCATTGGGTAACATTATAGTAATGAAACAATAGATATAAATCTACTGGATAACATTATATAAATGAAACACTAGATATGAATCCACCGGGTACAATAATATCCTGTTGTCTGCCACATGTACCCTTATTTATCCTTTTAAATCCCGTCAGATTAGCCGAGGGCAAAAAGGTAAAGCAAATAAAGCGATGACAAAAAAAATAGCTCAGTTAATGCAACCAATTCGGATGGTGGCCCGGAAAGAGGAAGACGGCGTGTAGGCAACACTCATTCATCACTCGAATGAGTCAGGTCTGGACAAATCAGAAGTCTCGCGAAAACCTATTTATCTACTGCTATTCGAGGGTCGTCAATGGACGTGGCCATTTTATCTGTCGGCAACCATAAACGGTGATAGACAACATAAACTGTCACTAATTATCAAGAGAATCAAGTCGTTTTTAGCTCACCTAGCGTGAAGCACCGATGGGCTTATGCCTTGACACGGCGTCCATCCGTTCTTCAACATTCATTTAAATCGTTACTTGTCGCAGGGTTGAGTTTCCATGGATCATAACAAAATTTAGTCAGTGCATCTTAGCTAGTATCCCAAGAAGCTGAAGCGGAAGGGACAGAAGGCTAAATAGAGAGATATATCACTATTTACTTTGTTATCGCAAGGATAGCAATCAAAACTGGTCAGAAACAACCTTTGGGGAAAGGGGACAGCATTAGTGTTTACCTTAGCTCTGATCATCTGGGGGTAATTGGGGGTAGAAGCATGAAGGGATATGGATAGTTTCTGTTAATCGCTATCAGAGAGAGCAGAAAATAAACACATTACATGTACATAGATCATAACATAGCATTAGTAAGACATTTAAGATATAGACACTCTATGCCTATTATTTATACTCTGGGCCTCTTGTTTATATTAACACTTTTATCATACAAACTTTTTATGTGGATTTCGTGCCGTTGGTTTGCTGAATATATAGAATATGTAACATGCATATTGACAAATATTTTTATTTCTCACAAATTTCGATATCAATTGCTGTACACCACTACCACACAACTCACCACTACCAAGATATTGTTCTCGTAGCTGATTAGCAATCGATATACAGGTAAAATTAGGTACTTTTGAAGATAATATCTCGGTACTAAAGCTGTCATTTTTTGTACAATTTCAAATATTAAGGCAAGGTGATAATTTTTTTTTTTTTTTTTCATTTCCGGATACACTTTAGCGACTCATAGGCACCATTTCCATTAAGAGTACTGCCTCATGTATGAAATATGTTATCTGTGTTGTGGACGTCTGTGGTGTGTTTGACTTGATGTAATATTGAAACTCTTGTGCATTATATAGTGCAATCCCATTGCAGCATGCAGACAAAGAAGCTGAACATTATACCACAACCCAAGTATAATCATCACAGCCATTAGAACAACCAACAGAACCCAGCGCCTCGTCATAGGTGTTTCTGTGAGTAATTAACGCCCAATTAACAGCCAGGGTCAGCCAAGGACGGCCTACCATGTATGCGGTGTGTTGCGTGTATGTGTTCGAGGTGCGAGTTTTGGGAGACTGTGGTATATTCGTGTTGTGTCTTCTTGTATAGTGGAACTGTTGCTCTTTTTATCACTGGAGCATGCCGTGTTTCTGTGATTTATTAACGCCCTATTAACAGCCAGGGTCATTTAAGGACGGCCTAATATGTATGCGGTGTGTTGCGTGTATCAACTATCAAGTGCAGGTGCATGTTGTGGGAGACTGCGGTATGTCCGTGTTGTGTCTTCTTGTTGAGTGGATTGATTGATTAATGGGGCTTAACGTCCTTGTTCCGGTTATAACCGAGCCTAGTCCGCTAAAGTTGCCTATATTATTTTTTATAAGCCTAATAATATAGGCAGGTTTAGCGGACTAAACCGGGCCTAGGACTCCTTCTGATGTGGTGGACCTCTTTCCCTTTTACAGTGCTATATCACTGAAGCATGCCGTCGAAGACACCAAATAACACACAGCGGAGATATTGACAAAGGAAAAACAATTATGCAAACATAGAAACAGCCTATTAAGACATGTCTCTGCATGGGAACAGAATACAAAGCACCGACATTGACAAAAACTCAGATTAATACCAGATATGAGGTTTGTCAAGGGAAATTTTAAGAAGACGATAACCCATCATTTTTTCTTCTTTTGACACTATTCCGCCTAAAGTTCCCAAGAGTTTATTTAGGTTGCAAAATATTTGAATAAATCAAGTTTGTCTTCCTCTGAAGTACCTCTTCGATAGCTGCATTTGAGGATTTAGTGTGAAAACTGACATTTATTTCATATTTCAATCATGAACATTCTATGTCCCATCCTCACTTATCTTCATATCCAAATTTCTCCCATGACTGTGATCTGCAGGTTCGCTAAAACAAATTACATCGATATCACTGCAAACATAGCTAGTGTGTTTTGTAGGTGTTTTTGAGAAAGGTTTCGAGACAAATCATAGTCTATTAACAAGAGGCCAAGAGGGCCTGTATCGCTTACCTGGTTTATAATGCCTAGTAATGTTCTAAATACAGGTTCATTGTTTCTTTTCTGAAGGAATTTGAATATTTACCACTAATTCCCCTATTGGGCCCCACTCTTTCTGCTCCAGGGGGGTCAAAGCCAAAATTTATACAAATTCTGTTAACCCCAAGGATGTTTCTGGGCCAAATTTGGTTAAAATCCAAGCAGAACTATATGACTAAAAGCGATTTATAGGATTTACCTCTATTTCTCCTATTGCCCCCCCCCCATCCCAAATTTGGTTACAATCCATGCAGAACTCTATGACTAATAGCGATTTAAAGGAAATGTTGACGAACGGACGGACGCCGCGCCATGACATAAGCTCACCGGCCATTCATGCAAGATGAGCTAAAAATTGGGAAATTCTGCTCCTGCATAACGATCAACATAAGTAGGACGACTGGTTTGTGAGTTGTCAGTATAATTAAACTGGTGGCGTATTTGTGCTTTGTCGCTTGGGATATGCTTCAGTAAGATAGCACTTTAAATACACCAAGACACTCCACTATTGTAGGGAGACACAAAACGAATATACCTCAACCTCCCAAAGCACTGACATCCATACACGAGATGCGCTATATATTAATGAGGAGTCATCAATGAATGACCTTGACTGCTAATATGACGTTAAGCCCGCCCAGCCAATATATGTATTTTACATCCATAGCAAAACAAGTTAACCATATATAAAATCACTTTCGATGACCGGTATGAAAGCGCGTGAGTGGTTTTAAAAGTGTTGGAGTGCCCGTAGGAAACCTACGTAATCGGGTAGATGAACCCTGACCTCTTCACGTCGGTTCTGGAGATTAAACCTCAAAAGCTTAGGTGAAAGATGAGTGGCTTCTAATTAAAAGCCGGGCAACCACGTATTCATGCACGTGATAATTCACATTATTAGCAAAAATGATCATCCAATAACTGCAAGTTTGTGATGTAGAAATTCCACATGTCGATATTGTTCCGGTGTATAAAGATATGATTACTAATATTACAGAAGCTCCAACAACGACAGAGCATAAACAATATTTGTTTTGGCAGTTAACCGACAATGCGAACGAACAATGTTTGTTGAACTGTTTATTGCATGTGTGCGGTGAAAACCTACAACAGAAAATAAACATCTGATGTAACACACAGTTATTTCTGTACAATAGGGAGTGTAAATTATTAAAAAAAATTAAAATAATCCTATAATCAGGGTTAAAATGTTCAAATTCGTATCTACTAGTAATCCATACATTGTGAATAATTAACCAAATCAAAAGTGTTATATTAACATATTTATTTAGACATATTTTTCTCAGAACTACGCCGATCCGGAATCGTTTCTAAAAATAGACCTCGCTAGCTGATGCGACTGAACAAAAAGTATGAACAAATAACACTATGAAAAAAATTAATTGACTTTTGTGTGGTACACGCAACACACCGCATACATGGGAGGCCGTCCTTACATGACCATAGCTGTTAATAGGACGTTAATTAATCAAACAAACAAACAAAAGTGGTACACACGAACAGCGCCATTTACAAAAAAATACAAAATTAGACGACTACAAAATAAAACGGAAACCGGAACGGAACCAAAAAGTCCGGAAATATTTTTTCCGTGTCAAAACAATATTCATCAGTTGATCAATAATTGGTTTTTAAATAATTTACTTTGCTTTTGGTGCATGAGCAATCAATAAGTCATTTCATATAGGACATAGTGCCACAGAAAGTTTTGGGATGCACTTAATTATTCTTTTTATATTTTTGAAAATCAGAAGCTCAAGCTTTTCAATGGACCAAAATTGTAACGGTATAATGTTTAACTTTTGTAACTGAAGAAAAATACTATTACGTATGTTCCTGTTTTTGACTGCAAAAAAATATCATTTGTCAGCGTCGGAGCATCTTTAATAATAATGGTTCTTACAATTGAAGAGATAATGTTATTTTCTTTGTTTTCGTTTTAAATCTGACTTTCTGATTGGCAAATCTTATGATCATATCACTCTGAAAAAATCAAATTCGAGAATGCTGCAAAAGCCATGACTTAACAATAGAGACGTAAGCGATGCGTATTGATCTGGAAAAATAATCACTGAAAATCAATGGAATCGTACATGAAAACGTATTCACATACTTTGTTCATAAACCTATGAAATTGTTTGTTTGTTTGTTTGTTTGAGTTTTACGGCCCATCGACAACTATGGTCATTTAGGGCCAAACTACAAGTCAGGCATTAGTATCAGGATACGATGATATGAGAAAACGTTCATATCTATCTAAAATACCGATTTCTTTGAGATATTTAAAAATACGATTACTATGAAATTGACAAACAAGTGACGCCAATGCATAAATTGATCTTTACAACTTTTCAGCACTGGAACTGAAATTAAATTATATCGTTACGCACAATAAGCGCAGCGTGCTCTATGGCGACCTTGACAAAATTCATCAGGGAGGTCAAATGTTAGCGTAATGGGTGTTACCTAATGCCATTCCTAATTACTTTTAATGATAGTTAACTTGACAAAAGGTCAACAAATGGGAATAGTGACGGCCGCGACATTTTTGGGACAGGGAGGACAAATCATTTATGAGTTTTAATTAATCTTTTTTTTTCATTTGCTAGTTAAGATCTCTTGAAAGTAAATCGGCCAATAAGCAAGTATTTCAAAATGGTGTGGTTAAATTAAAGTTTCTTTTTTTAAACGGTGTTTGTATTGAAATACACACCAAAGTCTATAATAGTGGTAGATTCTGCTCCTGCTTGGCGCTCAGCATACAGGGAGGTAGACGACTCGTTCGCCCGTTGTCAGTATAATGTGACCGGGTGGGGTATGTTGCTTTGTGTCTTCGGCGGCATGCATCAGTGATATAGCACTATAAAAAGGGCAACGGTTCAACTATACAAGAAGACACAACGCGAACATACCAGTCTCCCAAAACACGCACCTCATACAACATACACGCCTCACACGGCAAACATGGGAGGCCGTCCTTACATGACCATAGCTGTTAATAGGACGTTAATGAATCAAACAAACAATAAAAAAAAGTATTGAAATATATTAAGTCTTGCAGCTGAATCTAGGTTATTTATTTTTACAGTTCGAAATGATAAGTAAAAGGAGCGGGTCGGTGTGGTTTGTACATAGAGTTTAATACAGTTTATGTCAATCATCTGGTGGAGCTTGCTTCTTTGTCTCAGTCGGTAGAGTTGTAGATTTCCACGCCGGAGACACGGGTTTGATTCCTGATCGGGGCACTAGACAGGAATAAATTGTGTATTTTCCGTGTTCTACAGATACTCAACGTAACGTATATCATGATGCAGGCTTACATGCATCAACTGTCATGTCACGTGACGTATAGATAAACTGCCGTCAGCCATTGACATAAATAACGAAAAAAATGACACAGAAAAAAACACCATTATTATTCTTCCCGGCTAGTTTAACATATTTTTTAACTAGGTAGGGATCAAATAATTATCTATAATTATCAGATATTTTACCATGAACATGTCAAATGAAAAAATAATGATGAGATGATTATCATAGGGCGATCGAAGTAATGTCGACATTTCATACAAACCATATATGCTAATTGGACGAAAATGATGGGTATAATTGCTGTTAATACATAATCTTGGTTGTTGGTCACTGGTATCGATAAAGCCGGAGGAATGAAGCACCACTGGGTGAAAGTTGGGTTTCAAGGACATTTTCGTTGTCACGTTGTCAATAACGAATGTCAAGTTTCCTGGACATTTACCTTGTCACGAAGTCGATGTCGAATGTGGAGTTTCCTGGACATTTAGTTTGTCACGTAGCCGATAACGAATGTCGAGTTTCCTGGACATTTACTTTGTCACGTTAACAACAGATATGACAAAATTACGATTACAGGAAATGAAACGACCTTTCTGTGTTAATAAAAGCATGAAAAAAAATCAAAAGTCGCGGTTTCAATCTCAGGCTCCAACCATTATTATGAAAAACACTACAAAAAAAAAAAAACAAACAAAAACAACCCCAAAAAATTGCCGACCTACAGACCATTATTTGTTGCAAATGTAACCCTCAACAGACATGTTTTTTTGCCTTATTGCAGGACGTTGTCGTCAAGAAAATAAAATTTTATGCTTTGGGTGTCAACACATTACTGTTAATATATTAGCTGTAAATTTCTTTGTATATAAGTGAAAATGTAGTTATAAGTGTGTAAATGTCAAAACCGTGTTGATCGCAAAAATCTCCTGAATCCAAGTATTCATGCAAATTCCTTTTGGTTAGAAAATAAATATGTCTTTGCCTTTTTTTTTTTTTTTTTTTTTTTTTGAAATCGTGTATTTTTAGTTTTTAACATTTAAGGATAATTACCGGGATAGGAAACGATTCATTTTTACTAGGACAGGGAAATTACTACCCTAGGAGCAGATTCACGAGTTTAACATAAATATTTGTGAATCTCCACGATTAGAGAGTTTTCCGTCCTACCATTAAGGTAGGGGAAGTTTCTATTAGCATTCCTCTCATCTAAGTTTAATAAATGTTACCTAGTATACAAAGTACTATGAACCACCATAAAAATTCAAAATTATATCTACATTTAACGTTTGACGAAATAATTTGATTTGTAAGTCACACCAAATGAGGATATCACGATACATAATGAAATCCTCTCTTGTAAAGAGTGGGCGATCAGGTCTTCATCGAAATAAGATTGAGAAGACATAGATATAATATGACGACATTCTCTTCGTACAAGATGATTACTTCAGGAAAGTATGTGCAATTGATTTTGTCACACCGGGATACGAGATTAGACATAAAACAGATTTTATGACTATATTAGACTTCTTTTCTGGCATACTGTCTGTGCTGGTGTAGACGGGTTACATGAAGAAATTTTGATAAAGTGCTGTAGTTAGGAAAACCTAATATAGCCAATACAATTTAGCATTGCCTCAATGGTATCAATCAATCAATTTATTGATGATGGTTCAGATGAATGGGAAAATACTCGGATAATTGACACTTGTACCCGAAGGAACTCTTATACATTTTCAAGCAACTCTCATACAGAACACTTCACTGGGCTAAAATAATTTACTCTTCTGAACGACCACCTCAATTGATTCTCTTACTCCTACCCGACACATGACGTTTGGATAACTTCGGATGGCGTCTTGATTAAAGGAAACCAGAGAACCAGAGAAACACCTAAAAAACAATTCTAAATGAATATCCAACAGATCAGCCGATCCTAAATCAAGAATTTAGCGCAGACTTCAAACACAAACATTTACGCAAGCAACACATTACATAAGTCGTCCTTAAATGAACCTATCTGTTTGTTATAGAACGCTAGATATGGGAAGCAGAAGGTGGTTTGTGCTGCTGCTTAGGGCCGTGACTTTGTTGGGTTATTTTTTTCCTAAAAAGCAACGGTAAATACATTTTGTTAACTTCGTAAAATTATAAAAATACAATTTTAAACACTTAGACACATTTTCTGCCGTAATTTAGATTTCGGTTGACATTGTGATGAAGAGCATTCAAACATTTGGAGGTCGCAATGTATTATCTTAATAATTAAATCCGTAATAACAAGTATGTATTATAAATAATTGAAGATGTTTAGGTTTATTACTTTAAAGTCTTATTTACAAGCAAGTTCATATAAGGACGTGCTAGGGTTGTTAGTGGAGGAAATTCGGAGAATCCGGAGAAATACTACCGACCAGCGGTCAATACCTAGTAACTGCCCCAACATGTGATTCGAACTCCCGACCCACAGGTGGAGGGCTGGTGGTAATCTGTAGAGACATCTAAACCACACGGCTACCGTGGCCCCAAAATTCTACGAAGGGAGATATACTAAATATATATGTAGTATAGTTTTACTGATTTGTTAAAACAAACCTACGATCTCCGCTGCTTCTTCCGTCACCTAAAGTGATATAGATATAGACTATGGTGCTATAGTGACGTTAAGTTGAGAATTTCCTATAACATGGTGTCCCTGACTTTTGCTCAAAGTTGTGAAAGTAATTCGCATTTTTATGATTGAATTATGGACGGTACACAGCCAGATTCTTAGACTTGTAGTTGTTATATACATAAAACTCCGGTAGCATAATATTATCTCTAGGTTTGGGTCCCAACATGAAGAGGCATACTCGATAGTAAGTCTTACACGCTTTTGACGTTGGTGGCATGAGTCAGTGATATAACACTATAAAAAGAAAAGAGTTCCACTGTACAAGAGAACATAAATATACAACACTTAATACAAGCAACACACCACATACATGGGATTGTTTGTTTGTTTGATTAATTAACGTCCTATTAACAGCTATGGTCATGTAAGGACGGCCTCCCATGTATGCGGTGTGTTGCGTGTATGTTGTGCGAGGTGCGTGTTTTGGGAGACTGCGGTATGTTCATGTTGTGTCTTCTTGTATAGTCTAACTGTTGCCCTTTTTATAGTGCTATATCGGAGGCCGTGCTTTCATGACCATGGTTATTAATAGGACGTTAATTTAATCAAATAAACCGCTTGCACTTTAACCAATTAGGCATAAGATGTCCTGATACAAAAACCCAATCCCACGTTCCCTTAACCAACTAGAGTTGATGTGATTACAGGTTTGTGTTTGTGATATTGATAAAACAGCATTTGCTGGCAGTCAAGTCAATTTGCTATTTGTCTCCCCCATGCTTAGAAATAATCTATATGTTATTTGATAATTTTATGGAGAGGACGCTATCTGCTAAAGTTTATATCACATGACTTAGAATTGTACACTAGGAATTGCAAAGAATCGATGACCGTCCATCGGGGCATTCATGATAGTAATGGGGCCTTGTCTGATTTATGCCATTCAGCAAGAACATTTGAGCACGAGATTGTTGAAATCCTTTGTGTTGGAAAGTATGCAGTTTCTAAGGCCTTAATGGTGGAGTTTTGACGAAAGATGTAGATGAGGAACCTTATAAAAATTCTTCTGACGCTATTTCTGTTTGGTCTTAATTCTACGTTCTGACCTATATCAGCTAGTCAAATAAAAATTAACCGCGTTTCCCATTTGTATTTCGTTGTAATAGATTTATTTTAGTGATTCTGATGAGGTATGGAGGTTTTCAAGGTCAAATTATATTGTTTGTTTGATTATTTAACGTTCTATTAACAGCTATGGTCATGTAAGGACGACCTCCCATGTATGTGGTGTGTTGCGTGTATGTTGTGCGAGGTGCGTGTTTCGGGAGACTGCGGTATATTCATGTTGTGTCTTCTTGTATAGTGGAACTTTTGCCCTTTTTATAGTGCTATATCACTGAAGCATGCCGCCGAAGACACCAAGCAACACACCCCACCCGGTCACATTATACTGACAACGGGCGAACCAGTCGTCCCACTCCCTTTTTGCTGAGCGCTAAGCAGGAGCAGAAACTACCACTTTTACAGACTTTGGTGTGTCTCGGCCAGGGGACAGAACCCAGAGCATTCCTCACAGGGGCGAACGCTCAACTCAAGGCCAAAAGTGATGTGTTGCCAAGGGGGGCATTAGGAAGGATAAAGTCAGTCAGGGAGAAGGGAAAAGATAAGATACTAAATTAAGTCGGCTTTTACGATCATGCAATAGGGCGGCAGGTACAATTCTAACGCCTTACCTGCAGGCCAGAATTTGTATTGCACTTCCTTGTAATATCTAGATTATTGAACCGTTTATGTAGAATCATCTGAAAAAACAAGGACATAGTCATTCAGATCCCCCGCCAATGAAAATATCAAAGCTGAAGTAGGTTTGATTGTGGAGACTTATGTGAGTGAAAAAAACAGGAAAAAGGAAGTTGAGCTAAAGAAAGATGGAGTATAATTCAAGTAGAGCGGGCTGTTATTGTTGAATCAGGTATACAGCCTTGACATTTATACAAGACTATATACACAAAGATGGGTGGAGTTTTGCAAAGTAACATTTACCATTTACCATGATATTTTCAGCAATGTTTCCATGGTAACGGAAAACGTGCAAAAAATGAAAACCTAAAAATAGCAAAAGGTACTACTATATAGACCACAAAAAGAATGTGTCTATGAAGTTTCATGGAAATATCTCTGCTAGTTTTAGAGTTATGCTCCGGAAATGAACCTACTTCAAAAATATGATATTTTCAGTAATGTTTCTATGGTTACAGAAAACAGCACAAAAAGTGAAAACCTAAAAATAGCAAAAGGCACTACTAGACCATAAGAACAATGTGTCTATGAAGTGTCATGGAAATATCTCTGTTGGTTTTAAACTTGTGCTCCAGAAACGATTCTTACACAAAACTCTGCCATTTTCAGCAATGTTTCCATGGTTACAGAAAAAAGTACAAAAAGTGAAAACCTTAAAATAGCAAAAGGCACTACAAGACCATAAGACTAATGTGCCTATGGAGTTCCGTGCATATATCTCAACCGGTTTTCCAGTTATGCTGCGGAAACGAACCTGGTACAAAAATATGATATTTTCAGCAATGTTTCCATGGTTACGGAAAAAATGCAAAAGATGAAAACCTAAAAATAGCAAAAGGCACTACTAGACCATAAGACCAATGTGTGTATGAAGTTTGTGGAAATATCTCTACTGGTTTTAGAGTTATGCTCCGGAAACCATTCGTACGGACGGAACCCATTTGTATATCCCCCGCCAACTTCGTTGGGCGGGGGATAATAATTTAGTTTTACCCGGGAAAAGTAAGAGAACAATGACCGCCCCTTGGAGTACCCCTTGATAATACGGCTACCTTGTCTAATATATCGTCATTTTGAGCTCCAATCCAGGACATTCGAGCGTCTTGGCAGTGGAGTGTTAATTAATGTCTTTTACAGTGGACATATAAGTCAAAAGCCTCGGAAGAATCTAATATAGTGCTACATCTGTTTCGATAGTATTTTTCAGGCTAAGATAATTATCACCTATACAGATCTTCTGTGATAATTAACCGCCATTCCGTCGAGTGTTCGGATCTGAAACCATGATGAAATGCCGTAATGAATTTGTCAAGTTGAGCCATTTAGCTCAAGACGCTTGAAAATAATGCAGGTAAGTGATACTTGTCGATAGTATTAATTGGAACATACTTGGCTTCCTGCCAATCATTTGGTACTGAAACAATTTAAAGTGAACTTGGACAAAATTTAGTTAAAGCAGGAGTGTGCAAATTTCTTCAACACTCGTGCTGCGTTGGTATGTGGGCCAACTTATTTTATTTTTACAATGATAAGAAGTAAATGTTAAAGTAATTTAGGAATAGAAACATTGGTGATATTGTTCTTGGTATATACAAAATATATTTGGTTATTTTATAGTTTAGCTTTAGTTGGTCTTTTCAAAATGTAAAGCCATTTGTGGAGTTTCGGAGTGGATGAATACTTGTGGAGCCGGTTTGCAGTGCACTCAGAAATTAGTTATGCTATATCTAGTTAGAAGCTTTACCCAACGACATCAATTGTTCTTTTTGTTGAATTTGGTTAGTAATTGCAAGTGAAGTGAACCTATTGGTCAAGATATATAACTAATATTAAAGTCACCACCAATTCATAGTTGATCGTACGTTTCGGCTAAGACAATATATACTACTGATATGCAAAGCAATCGTTTATATACTGCGGACGGGTCATGTAAGGGGTCGATAGTAACTATATTCTACTTTATTTATTATATTTTCGTACTATTAACACTCAGGGACATTTAAGGACTTACTACCTTGTATGTAGTGTGTTGCATATGCGAAGTGCGAGGTGAATGTTTTCAGGGAGTGGTATATTCGTGCATGGTCTTCTGATATAGTTGAAATCTTTTAAGCTGTTTTATCACAGACGTATGCCGTTGAATACACACAAGAAATATACCGCACACATTATACTGACAATGGGAAAACCAGTCGTCCAACTCATAAATACTAAGCCTAAGCAGAAACGACCACTTTTATAGACTATGGTGTCTCTCGGCCATGAGACAGAACTCAGAGCCTATCTGAAAAGGACCGCCGCTCAACAGAAGTGATGGGTGTCTAGGGAGAGGGCGTTAGAAAGAAGAATGTAACTTAGTTAGGAAGTAGAGAAACAATAAGGTCCTTAATTTAGTCAATAGAGGCAGCGGGTACCATTCTAACGTTCGAGTTACTTGCAAAACTATTTAGGGAATACTGGCTGTCCTTAAAACCCAATCGAGCACATAATGAAACAAGAGGCCCAGAGGGCCTGTATCGCGCAACTGGTTTGTAATACTAAGTACTGTTCTGAATACAGGTTCACTGTTTCATTTCTGAAGAAATTTGAATATTTACCTCTTGTTCGCCTATTGGGCCCCACTTTTTCTGCTTATGGGGGTCAAAGCCACAATTCTGTTACCCGAAGAATATTTTTGGCGAAATTTGGTTACAATCCCTGCAGATCTCTAGGACAAATAACGATTTATAGGAAAGTATTAACGTTTATTTTCCCTATTGGGCCCTGCCCTTCCTGCCCCCGGGGGGTCAGAGCCAAAATTTACACACAAGTTCTGTCCCCCGTCCCCCAAGGATGTCTGTGGCCAGATTTCGCGACAATCGATGCAGAACTCTAGGACAAGTAACGATTTAATGTATTAACCTCAATTTCCACTATTGGGCCCTGCCCCTCTTGCCCAAGGGGGTCAGAGCCAAAATTTATACAAATTCTGCTCCCCTTCCCCCAAGAATGTTTGTTGCCAAATTTGGTTACAATCCATGCAGAACTCAAGGTCAAGTAGTGATTTACAGGATTTACCTCTATTTTCCCTATTGGGCCCCACCCTCCTGCCCCGGAGCCAAAGCCAAAATTTATTCAAACTCTGCTCCCCTTCCCCCAAGGATGTTTGTGGCCAAATTTGGTTATAATCCATGCAGAACTCTAGGTCAAGTAGTGATTTACAGGATTAACCTCTGTTTTCCCTATTAGGCCCCACCCTCCTGCCTCCGGAGGATAAGAACCAAAAGTTACTCAATGTATGTTCCCCTTCCCCTAAGGAGATGTTTGTGGCCAAAGGAGAAGGTACGTTAAGACTCGAATATGGCCTCAAAATTAATTCTCCAGTAAAGAACAACATATTTTGCCATATAACAGCTGAATACATTTTCTAACACATTACATCTCGAAAATATCCCGCATGTGCCAATTATGTTCACTGTGACGTCATCAACATGCAGTTTCTCGCCATATTTCACAAAAATCCTTGAAAAATCATACTTTTTGAGTGTTTTTTCTAAAAATGAATGTGGCCGCCTTCGTGGAGCAGAAAGAGATTTTCACACGTTGTGTATCGTGTATTCACGCATATCCATGCAAAATGTAAAGTTGCTCCACGGTGGCGGCCAAATCCATTTCAAATCTTTTCTAACCTAAAGATGATGAATTTCTAGCAAAATTTGACGAGAAGAGGAAAATCATCAATTTGATGACGTCATAGGTGGACACATCGTGTACATGGTTATAAAAAATTATGTTTTGATGAATGGCAAGTATGAGAGTATTTATTGATATGAAATTGATGGGGATCAGAGTTAATTTTTTTCGGCCTGAAAAATTAAGGCCAAATACTGGTCCTATCATATCTACTCCTTTGGTTACAATCCATGCAGCACTTTAGGACAAGTAACAATTTACAGAATTTACCTCTATTTCCCCTATTGGGCCCCGGGTGTCAGAGCCAAAATTCATACAAGTTCTGTTCCCCTTGCTCAAAGGATTTCTTTGGCCAAAGGTTACATTACATTCAGAACTCTAGGACTTTAATATCGCATAATTTCCTTCCAACAACAGCCGAATTCACGAGAGATATTCAGCTGTTGTTGGAAGGAAATTATTCGATACTAAAGTCAAAATTAAATGCCATGATGCGCAAATTAAATTCTTTGTGGGGATATTGATTGTCTTTAAATGATGGAAGTTTTCGACATCAAATTTATCCTTTTTTCATAAATGTCATTAATTGCAATAAAAAAAAACACAAAAAACCACGACAAATTATTAGATTGAGTCCGACAGAGGAAAGTTACGACATACAATCGCAATGTCAGATTATTTTGTCAACGTTTTAAATCAATTATCTAAATCTTTAGACACTAAAGGCATGGCAGTAGCAAAAACGTTACGGCTTTGGATGAAGGTAAATCATGAGGTAAACAACAAAGATTTACACAGTTACATTGATGATTGAATAGCACAGACAACTGTTACTAATTATATACTTTTTGTTGGGCTGTTTGTTTATTTACGTCCTATTAACAGCTAAGGCTATTTTAAGACCAACACTTCCTTTCCAAAACACACCAAAAAAAAATTTAAAACCAATTATAACATAAATTTAATATCAAGGGCCTAAGATGAGGTAAAAACATCATAAAAATACTAGATTTAATGCGTAATAATTTCACTGTCTTATCCTCGTACGCAGTGACTGCAAGAAAAATTGTAAAAATAAAATCTTATTATTTAAATTAAGCTATTCAGAGGGTAATTAACGGTAGTAAGGAAAAGGGTTTCCGCTATTGCAACACAACATTCATATGATCACACACACAAGAGTTCCAACAAGGACAATGGGGAGCATTACGATGTTAATCTTGCATACGAAACCAAACATTTAAGGACGGCTTCCCATACGTTGTGGTGTATTGGGAGGTGGTGACATCATGGTGTTGTGTCTTCTTGTGATACTCTCTTGTCCATTTGAAGTGTTATCCCACTGAATGATGGCACCGTCTATAACTGTCATAAATTCGGACCAGGACACATTTCGTTGGTTTGTTTGATTAAGTAATGTCCAGTTAACAGCTGGGGTCATGTTAGGACGGCATCCTATGTATGCAGTGGGTAGCGTGTTTGAAGTGTGGGAAGCGTGTTTCGTTCATGTATGGAACAGCTATGATGGAGTCCCTTGATGTTCGTGAACTTAAAATGCAGTTTGTAATCTTTTCTGGGTGAACACATACAACAGCTTTCCTTTTAATGCATGATTTTGTTCATTTTAAATGTACGTCCTATTAACAAGGTCATTTTTGTACTCATTAAGTAAGTGTTTAAGTTGATGTTAAATATAGTCAAAAACGCAATCCTCCCTGATGGATGAACTGTTCATACAGAGATAACTGATTTAATAAAAAATAGTACTTAATGATTAAAGATGCTCCACCGCTGACAAATGACATTTTTTTTTCGCTATCAAAACTAGGAACAGGCGAACGAGTATCTTCAGTTACAAAAGTCACTTACTTTACACTATTACCTTCATTGAAAAGATTGAGCTTCTAATTTTATTTCAAGACAAACATATCAAAAACAATTAATTGCACCCCGAAAAAAATCCGTGGCACTATATCTTATATGAAATGAAGTATTGATTGCGCATGTACCAAATGTAAAATAACTTATTTCATATTATTCTTTGTGTTAATTAACGATTAAACGCCAATCATTGTTAAATTGATGAATATTGTTTATGCTCTGTTGGCGGTGGAGCATCTTTAAGCAAGAGAGGATAGGTTAATAGGGTTTGTTGCAGCTGGAAAGAAACAGAAAAAGACGAATCTGCGAGAGAAATGGAATGTCAAAACGTTGAACCGATATAAGCATTTGAGGAGCTGCATGTAACCGTTTTGGGATACTGTTGATTTCGACTTCCTATTGCCAACCCACACAGTATCAGATGCGGAGCATTATAGGATTATACGGGATGTCTTTAGTGAATTATGGACGTGGTGATGTTTAGTACCACAGGACGGGGGCGACTAGACGAACTAGTTTATAGAAAAGACGACAATGAATCAAATATGTCCCATAACAGTGCCGAATCCAAATTTTATTTCACACTGTCGCAAAACCTGATGAATACATTGTTCAAGCTGGTTGGTTTGTTGATAACATTCTACTAGGGTACTTGCAATACGCGGTATACGTATACGCACATTTATACGAATACGTATTTGAAGGGGAACAATCATTAATTATAAAATTTTATTCATTTTCAAAATCTATAATTAAACTATTGTTATCGTAATTTATTTTGATTAGTTGTGGATATCTTAGCGTGTATTGTTCAATGTAGTCTCTGAATAGGTACCTGCTTGACCTAGAAAGCATGATCATTGCATGACTATCGTGTGTACTCGGACGACCTTGTATACCACCGTAAAGGAGCAGAATTTTACGAACCAAATTGAACCGAATATTATGGTGGCTGATTTCGGCCATGTCTTACTATCGCTTTGTTTGTTGGATTAATTAACGTCCTATTAACAGCTATGGTCATGTAAGGACGGCCTCCCATGTATGCGGTGTGTTGCGTGTATGTAGTGCGAGGTGCGTGTTTTGGGAGACTGCGGTATATTCATGTTGTGTCTTCTTGTATAGTGAAACTGTTGCCCTTTTTATAGTGCTATATCACTGAAGCATGCCGCCGAAGACACCAATTGACACACCCCACTCGGTCACATTATACTGACAACGGGCGAACCAGTCGTCCCATTCCCTGTATGCTGAGCGCTAAGCAGGAGTAGAAACTACCACTTTTATAGACTTTGGTCTTACTATCGCATTGATCATCCCGCTATGCGACTATGCGTTAAAGCTGACAATGCAAGTTAAAAAATATGAATTTGAGATTTAAAAAAATAATGTTTTTTTTCAATATTTGTCTTTCAATTCGTTTCTGAGACAACCCCTTGCGTTTCTAAGGACGGACAGTCGCCATTTTGTTTTAACTCTGCTCTGATACAACACCGGGTACCGACCCCTATATAAAGCGCGTGACCACACACGTGCAATCAGTCGAACGTTGGCTGTTCAAGGTGTAACAACGAACACCTGACCGGCTCTAGATCTACTGTACTATGTACCCAAGACGTATTTACGTGTAACCGGAGGCCGTGCTATTAGAATAAATTGGTTAATACGTTCAAGTTTTTCTCAAAGAAAGTTTCTAAGAACCAAATATAGATCTTTTGTTTGTTTGTTTTATTAATTAACGTCCTATTAACAGCTATGGTCATGTAAGGACGGTCTCCCATGTATGCGGTGTGATTTATACAGATCAATAAAAAGTAATTAATACCTTTCCACGTCCGCGATCCATTTTGATTTTAACGTAAACAGACACGGATTCTTATAGCAGATAAAATTGTCAAACTATAAAATAACCACTGCACTCACCTGACAAAGGTTTCATTGTAGTAATAGTGTCCGCTAGATCCCAAAATATGTCAAATACGAGCTAAAAACACAGTAATATCCATTAGATATTGCACGCACGTGTAAACGTGTGACCTTCCGTAGTTTATTTATGGAAGCGTTACTTGTTCGGGACAGGTGGTCAGGTGCACGTGGCCAGTCGAGTACATCGGGTACGATAGTATACGTGGAGATATATGGAAGGATTATCATTAGGATTTCCATTCATTTGTGTGGAAAGTTTAATTTGTGAAACACCTAAATGACATTGCCGGTGGACATGTTTGCTCACTAAAATAAGTCCTGCACACATTTACATGTACAGGATCTGTTTATGTATTAGTAGATACACAGTGGACAGCTGCTAGGAGTATATGTACATGACCGAGTGCACGGGGGTCGGTAAGCGTATTGTATCCAAGCAGAGTTCAAACAAAATGGCGTTTGCACGTCCATTGAAACGCATGGACTGTCTCAGAAACGAAATTTAAAAAAAAAATCACTTTTTTTAAATTCTCAAATGTATGTTTTTAACTCGCATTTTCAGCTTTAAACAAAGAGTAATTTGTGTTAATTCAAAAAATGATTCAATGTCATTTTATAGATCTAGTTCAAATATGCTCTTAATATATGCTTTTATATACATATACAATATACGCATGCAATCATGTGGAGAGGGCATATATAGGCCTGCTGCCCGATCTAAAATTGATTTTCGATTTAATAAAATATTTGAAATGAAACAATGCGTCCTGCAAAGAGCTACGGTGCGACAATGCGCCATGCTACAGCCAAGCGAACCACACTAATGACCAGCGTGCAGTTTCGTTGCTTGACGATGATTACAATTTCACCCAGCATAGGTCAAGCAGGTAGCTATTCAGTACAAAATGGCCGAAGTCCTTCACCATAATTCGTTTCGACGAACCACACTAATAACCAGCGTATAGCTCCTTTACAGTGGTATACTTAATTTGTTTGATTAATTAACGTCCTATAAACAGCTATGGTCATGTAAGTATGGCCTCCCATGTGTGCTGTGTGTATGTTGTGAGAGGTGCGTGTTTTGGGAGACTGCGGTATATTCATGTAGTGTCTTCTTGTATAGTGGAACTGTTGCCCTTTTTAAAGTTTTTATAGCGTGCCGCCGAAGACACAAAGCAACACACTCCACCCGGTCACATAATGACAACGGGCGAACCAGTCGTTCCACCCCCTGTATGCTGAGCGCTAAGCAGGAGCAGAAACTACCACTTTTACAGACTTTGGTGTGTCTCGGCCAGGGGAAAAAACCCAGAGCCTTCCTCATATGGAACGCTGAACTCAAGGCCATCAGTGAGGCGGTGCCAAGGGAGGCATTAGGAAGGATAAAGTTAGTTAGGAAGAAGGAGAAAAGATAAGATCCTAAATTTAGTCGCCTTTTACGATCATGCAATGGGGGCAACAGGAACAATTCTAACGCCTTACCTGCAGGGCAGTACGGTGGTATACAAGTTCGCCAATGGTACACTCGATAGCCATGCAAAAACGTGCATTCTAGGTCAAGCAGGTAGCTATTCAGAGACACTTCATTGGACAACATACGCTAAGATATTCATAACCAATCAATTTCAATCAAAATAAATTACGGTAATAATAGTTTAATTATAGATTTAGAAAATAAATACAATTTTACAAATAATGATCGCTCCTTCGAATACGTATACGTATACCGCTTATTGTAAATAGCCATAGTAACAGCCAGAATAATGTTAGGACCCCCCCCCCCCATGTCCGTATATTTGGTATATTTGGGGGGGGCTATGGTAGTAAAGGATACATGAAACAAGCATATAACAAGATCGCAAATGTATCCAGTTTCTGCAGAGAAAATGCGAACCAAATATTCTAAACAATAGACAAGAAATCCCTGTACATTATACAGTCCTACCAGAGGCAAGTGCCTTGATTTCGCCATTAATTTCTTGCAAGAGACCAGACTTCTGATTTAGAAATTTGCATACACAAACGACTAATGTCATCTGCGAAAAGATGATAGGCTGCCGGCATTGAAAGGAACTTTTTTATACGGAGTGGTTAAGACAGTACAAAACGATATCGGAAGGCCGGGATAACTTATCTCCATAGGAAAAGGAGGGGGAAAACTTAGACACGGATATCAGCTTCTGTTGATTCATAAGTAGTAGTTTCTGCTCCTGCTTAGCGCTCAGCAAACAAAGAGTGGGACGAATGGTACGCCCGTTGACAGTATAATGTGACCAGGTGGGTTGTGTTGCTTGTTGTCTTTGGCGGCATGCTTCACTTATATAGCACTATAAAAAGGGCAACAACTATACAAGAAGGCACAACACGAACATACCACAGTCTCCCAAAACACGCACCTCACACTACACAAACGCTACACACAGCATACATTGGAGGCCGTCCTTACATGACCCTGGCTGTTAATAGGACGTTAAAAATCAAACAAACAAAACATTGATTAATGTCACGTCTAAAGGAGTATGACGACTAATCAGAACTTGAGTAACACATACTTAGATCAAACTATGATTAGGTTTTGTTTATCAGCTATAACGTCCTATTAACAAATATGCTTATTAGTTTCGTCGGTCATCAATATATGCATTGGGTTGTGAGTGCGAGTATGTGTGTGAATGTTTAAGTTTTGGGAAAGCATTGTTGTTTCTTTTTGCAATAGTGGAAAATAGTTCCCGTTTTCGAGTGTTATCTTACTATTTATAAGCAATGCTGTCAGAAACATCCGCCATCACATCCATTCCGCTTAAATTATATTACAAGCGGGAAACCAGTCGTCCCACTCCATTTATGCTGAGAGCAAAGCCGGAATAGAAACAAATAGTTTTAAAGAGGACATAACACAAGGGACAAAAATATAGCTCCAGTCAAAAGGTGAGGCGGTGTGTAGGGAGGCGTTGAGAAGAACAAAATCAGTTATGAAGAGCAGAAAGATAATATCCTAAACCTAGTCGCCATTTATGACTCGCAACAGGAACATTACTAACGCTTACTACAGGGCAATCTGTCTTGACATTGAGTTGTTACAGCTTCCTTTTGTTAATGTGTTGACTTCAGACAGACTTATATAGGTGATTAGTATAGAAGCGAGGTTGTTGTCCTTTGGGGAGTTGTGGCAGAAATAAAGGTGTGTCGAAAAGCTGTTTCCTGTATTTTGAAAGGCATACTACCTTTCCAGAACGGCTTTTGATTTCTAATATCTGATTGTAATACAGTACTACACTTATCATTACCTTCTAAACAATCTTATTAAAACGAAATAAAATATAAATTTCCATGTTGCGTGTCGCATTTTGTTATTTTGTATTACTGCGCATTGTTTAATTAACGATGGGTCAGACGGCAATACAGCGAAATGAATATCAATGTTTACGTAGATAAGTAAGCAGCTAATCTTGCATTTGTTTGGTGTTGTAACATCATCTTAGCTCATCGATACAAACATTTTTGTATGTTAATGAAACAGTTATTTTTTCAGAACCTTAATTTTTTGCGTCGGAAATTAGTGGGCCTACCACGATATTAAAGGTGGGTTATATATGTATGTGCAGTGTAAATAAACTTGTAAATAAAATTTGTAATTTGGTTGCTTTAAATGAAACATTTGGTTTTCAGGCAAGTGTCTCCAGAACATCTCCAGAGAAATCAACCAAATGCTTGATTTATGGAAGGACATTTGTGTTGTTGCACAAGACCTTGTAAAGTGTCAGAATCTTTGTCTTCTCCGACTTAAATCAAATTAAGTTATACAGCACCATCACTTAGTACTTAAAATTAAGTTATCCAGTCTAGCTGAGGTTGTCGTTTAACAATCCATAGCGTGTTTGCTTCATTACCTTTTTGAAAGTCCTGAAATGGCTGATACGCCATTCAGCATAACATCGACAAATCATTTATCGAATTTCCGCTTGTATTGCTAAGTGTATAGTTGTATATTTTTGTCTGTTTATTTTTTTTAAGTTTAACGTCCTATTAACAGCCAGAGTAATTTAAGAACGGCTCCTATGTTTGTAAAGAGTTGAGATGTGCGAATGGTGTAGCGGACTGTGGTGTAATTGCATGTATGTACTCATGAACGACAGTTGAATAGTTCAATATCCTGTGGCACTTCTCTTATCGTATTGTTTTTTAACGGGAAACTCCATGCTTGTCACTTACACCCGTGCTTAATCAATCCATTTTGTCACTGTTTGCAACACTATTTACAGTTTCTTTTGTCTTTATACAAATCCACGTAGTCAAATACACACACACTCATCTCGCACTACATACACGCATCACACCGAATACATGGGAGGCCGTCCTTTCATGACCATAGCTGTTAATAGGACGTTAATAAATCAAACAAACAAACACTCTTTTACGATAAACTATACCTAAGTAAAACTGAAATTATTTATGTCAGGTTAAATATAATTTCGATTTTACTGGCCTCGAAAAATAAATCTAGATTGAATTATAATGTATTCCAAAAGGGTAAGGCAAAAACATCAATTGACTGCCCCTTTTAAAGCCATGATCCTTTGAGTTGGGTTTCGTTTATTATATTGAATCGTATTAACAGCCGGGGTATGTTCGTGTTGAACTCTTGTCCTTTTTATAGTGCAATGTCCCTAAAACACGCCAAGCAACACACCCCATCCGATCACATTATACTGACAACGGACGAACCAGTCTTCCTACTCCCTTAATGCTTAGCACTAAGGACTAGAAACTACCAAATTTATACATTCTGGTGTGTCACGACAAGGGGAGAGAACCAAGAGCTTACTTCATAGACTTTGAGTCCTTCATGACCCTGGATGTTAACAAGACGGACGTTAAACCTTAGCGTACAGGGGAGACGTTCCGTTAATATCCCTAATTATAACTGCAAGTATTACGTCTAACTAACCACCACTAGACAAAACGACTTCCTATCGTCTGATTACTCATATCCATGGTCATTGAAAGGCTTTGTTGTCATTTTCCCATTCTTATCATGAAGACCATTGTTGGCATAGAGTCATTAGTCTATAGTCGAGACTTGATAACATTGATGGCACTGATAGGCATATATTATAGAGACGACTGGGTTTCTTTCCCATAACATAAAGATCTCGCACTCACAACACATTGCCCAGAGGGTACACCGTCCTTAAATGATCCAGGTTCTTAATAGGACGTAAACATAATAAACAAAGAGTATAACGTATCATTAAACTTCCGTTGTGTAGAAATGTGAATTGTTGCTGTAAATGGAGCGCAATTGTAAATAATGTTATCTACGGTCTCTGTCACTCAGCTGGCGGAGCACGTTACTTCAGTCGGTAGAGCCGTAGTTTTAATCCCCCGCATTCTCCGAAACGGTGGATATTAATTTGGGTTTGTCCGTCTGTCTGTCTGTCCGTCTGTATGTAACACTTAGTTTCCGTGCAATACCTGTAACAAATGTAAACCGATTTTCTTCAAACTTGGTGACAAGCTTAAATGCCTTAAGGGTTCAGCCAAGTTCGATCGCGTCTGTCGATGAACCTTATTTAGCGGAAATATAGCCCTTTGAGTTACTAAAAACGTCATTTTCTGCCATTTTCGTGCAATAAGTGTAACAAATGTTAACCGATTTTCTTCATACTTAACAAACTTATAGTAACTAGGTTAAATGTCCTAAGGACTCGGCCAAGTTCGATCACAACTTCCAACGGACTTTATTTAGCGGAGTTATGGCCCTTTAATTTACTACAAATGTCATTTTTTCAGCAGTTTCTGTTTAATAACTAACAGATGTTAAAACTAATATTGTTAAAACTTGGTAACGAAGTTAAATGCCTTAAGGACTTAGCTGAGTTGGATCGCCTCTTTTGGCAGATCTTTTCATTTAATAAAAACATTATATTCTGCCACTTCCGTATAATTACTGTAATCAATATCAATCGATTTTCTTCAAACTTTGTAACAAAGTTAAATGTCTTACTTCCGAATAAGACTTCAGTTTATTTTTTTCAAATTTTGACCAAGGTTAAACCTCACGTCATTATTGTTTATCTACAATATGTCCTGAAAGCGGGAAATTGAAATTCCACGAATTTGCTTTTTCACACCGGAGACCGGGTTCGATTCCTGGTCGGTACACTCGATAAAAATCACCTGTATATGTCACTGTTGTTCTGTAGCTGCTATGGAACACGATTTTAAAAAGAACGGATCGTAATTTATGTGTTATTGATATTGCTTTTCCATCTGCTAACTTGCAAAAGAAGGCATCCGCGAATATATCATGTCATCTATCTGCCGTGAACGTTTCCCACAACAGCGTAATTTATATATAGCATCATAGTTACTGCAATCTGGATCAGCATGAGTGGAACGACACATGTCATTCACGCTACACACCGCAAACGTGGGCAGTCGTCCTTACATGACCCTGGCTGTTAAAAGGATGTAATTCAATTAAATAAACAAATATTATACAAAACCAGGTTCTTATTATCTCTCCATTCATATAATATCTAACAACATCTCATACGGGGTCACGTTCTGTTCTTGACTGCGATAAAAGAGATTGCATGAGCTGTCAGGATGATGTTCCAGTGTGAAGTCTTTTCGCCCAAATCGTACTACATAGCTTCATGTATATAGTACTGAGACGAAATGACATTTTCAGTGTATTTCATTTTGCATGCATGTAAACGTAATTCGATGATCCTTTCCGAAAAACAGTGGAAGTAAGATAGATTTTAATCAGATTGAATTATATTTCTATTGCCCTATCTGCAGCACAAAACTATACCGAGAGGTATATTTATCCTGCAACTGTCCCACATTCTAGCCGATAACTGCTGCTGGATATCCGTCAATATGATCATGTTAATTTGTTCCACGTCTGACTGAACATTTTCTAAAATGACTCAGAAGTTGAACCTTCCGATGAATGCAACTGTCCCACATACTGACCGATAGCTACTTCCGAATAAACTTGTGCTTTATCCGTCAATATGAAATGATTTATCCGTCAATACGATCATGAGAATTTGCTCCATATCTGACAGAACTTTTTCTCATCATAAACCGCTTCAGTACACTCATGTGTTATATCTCCATAACATAGAACAATCTATTCTAGTTAATCCTTAAGTATTTTTATTTTATTTCAGTGTTATTACAAACTGAATAATGGCCAAAAAAGTACATGTAATATCAACAGGATTTTCCAGATGACACGGAATCTTATCAAACATAAGTCTGTAGGATACGAAAGTACGAATTACTTCAAATGGTAAATATAGGACAAAGAAGTTATTTCAACCGTATGGACTTTTGGTAGATCCGTCCATCGGTTGCCACTTGCCGAAGGGTTAATTGCGCTCTATTGTTCTGCTAAATATTTGTCGACTTTCTTTGTCCCGTATTATTGTTCGTATCATATTATGTAATCGTGTTCGTTTTATGTGTCTTGATAAAGGAGCAGATTGCCTCGAAAATTTGACAATATTTTGTTCACACGGTTACAATTACTTCTTGTCCTTTGCACACTGAATATTATTACTGGTATTGTTTTCGAATGCGCTCGTATATTTCCCACGGGAGAAAAAAGGAGTACACTCTCATTCGGTTTAGTGAATGAATCTTCCTCAACAAACTAAGTCAACAACTGGCAATTTTCTTTAGTTTTGAATGTCATAATGGTTTTAAGATCAACAGAATACACGGTAAGTATCTTACATATAAGATTTATTTTGATGCTTGACAAGGTAAGCTTCCGATTTCCAAAAATTCCCACCAAAATATACCTTATATTATAAGATGCTAACCATGTATTCTCTATTTGAGCTGTAGCTATGACATAGCCATTGGTGAGGTAAATGTTACCGACAGAATTGATGACTGGAACTATCAACGTCTACAACTTAATGAGTTACAAGATAAGGTTATCAGAGAGAAAAAAAGAAAATCGATAACTAATAAACGACATAATGAAGCTTTGGATAACGGACGAAACTTCGAGAAGTGTTTGATTTTTATTAAGTTTGATTGTGAACGACCAGCGTCATTTTAAGGACAGCTTCCCCTGTGGCCTTCTGTGGTGAGTGTAACGTCAGTATGTTATGGGAAGGAAAACCAGTCGTCTCCACAATAAATAAAAAGCAGTTTCGTCAATTATATAGGCGAAAGAGTTAGGCTCTGAGCCAACAATGTTTTTCATTATAACGATCGAAAAATGATAATCAAGCTTTTCTATGACAATGGATAAGATTAATCTGACGATAGGAAGTCGTTTTGTCTAGCGGTGGTTGGTCGGGCGTAATCATTACAGTTAAGGTCATTTAGAGAACGTCTCCCCTGTATGCCTACGATTGGTATATTACGTATAATATCTGTATTATTAAAAGTCGTTGTCATAAAGAGTCTATGTGGTGGCCTCTGGTTTCTGTCCCCTGGTCGAGACACACAATAGTCTAAAAGTGGTACTTTCTGCTCCTGCTTATCATCAAGGAAGTAGAACGACTGGTTCGCCCGATTTTAGTATAATGTGACCGGATGGTATGTAGTTATTTGTGTCCTTTGTGGCACGCTTCAGTGATATGGTACTATAAAAAGGGCAAGAGTTCGACTATACAAGACAAACACACTTCCCCACATCTTAATTCATATATAACATGATGTTACTGAAGATTTCCCAAATCAACCAATCAAATTATCTTGACTGCGATAAAAGTGTTTACAATGACTGTCAGGATTATGTGTCGGTGTGTAGTCGTTTCGCCCAAAGTGCGCAGCATATACATGCATATGGATGCCGAGATGAAATGACATTTTCAGTAAATGTATCAAGGTAGAATAAATTCATCTGAACTGAAGTACAGAAAGTGTAAAGGTCATCAGAACGTGAACGTAGTTGAATATTATCAGATTATCTATGAAAAAAGAGTGGGAGTAACATACATTTTAATCATATTGAATTCTATTTCTATTGCCCTATACACACTATATTTGAATTGTAGATGTGACATTAGCATTGCTGAGACAACTGAAAGACTTAATGACAGGAACCGCCAACGTCTGCAACTTAATGAGTAACAGGATAAGGTAATCAGAAAAAAAGTAAATCGATAACTAATAACTGTCATATTGCAGCTTTGGATAACAGACGACATTTCCAGATGTTTTTTTTAATTAATTTAGTTTGATGTTTCAACGCCGACAGAGCATAAACGAAAATCATAATTGTAAAAGTAACTTATGTTTAACTGTATATATGTGTGATTTAATAAACACAAAAATACATTCAAAATAATTTGTTGCGCTGTTGGTGCATGCGCTATCAGTACTTCATTCCAAATAGGACATAGTGCAATGGAGATTTTCGGGAGGCAGTTATTTTCAATATATATTTATTTAAGTAAACTAAGAAACTCAAAATCGTTAATAGTAGTAATGGTGCAAGTAATATTACTTTTTTAGATTTAGAAAAAAGCGAATTATGTTTACTCCTGTTTTTGATCGAGAAAAAATATCAATATAAATGAGGACGTTTTACAGCGAGCGTCATTGAAGAACGACATCCCATGCTAGTAATATGTTGCTGTGTGTGTATATTTTGGAAGGCTGCGGTATATCCGTGTCCACATAAAATAGCGGAAAGATTACAAATAAAGCACACTCCATCCAGTCATATTAAACAGCCAAGGAGTAAACCAGTCGCCCTACTGCTTTTATGCTGAGCGCGAAGTAGGAGCAGAAACCACCACTTTTGTAGACTTCTGTGTGTATTGGCATGGAGACAAAATCTAAATTTCTTTGAGAATCGATGTTTGGATTTTACTTCGGGATCCCACTGTGCAAAATAGATATTATGTCAATCTACGCTCTGATTACATATTTCTGAGGACAATTTGGTTTCGTTAATTGTATTATCGTCCTATTAACAGTCATTTAAAGATGCTCCACCGCCGACAAATGCTATTTTTTCACTATCAAAACCAGGAGCAGACGATTTAGAATTTTTCTTCAGTTAAAAAGTTACTTACTTTACACCATTGCCACCATTGGAATGTTTGAGCTTCTAATTTTACTTAAAGTTAAAAATATGTAAAATAATTAATTGCATCCCGAAAAAAATCCGTGGCACTATATCCTATATGGAATGAAGTACTGATTGCGCATGCACCAAAGGCAAAACGAATTATTTCATATCATTTTTTGTGTTAATTATACATGAAAACGAATTATTTCATATCATTTTTTGTGTGTTAATTATACATGTATATACACGATTAAACACTAATTATTGTTCAAATGATGGATGTCCTTTATACTCTGTCAGCGGTGGAGCATCTTTAAGGACAGTCCCAGTGTGTGCATTGTGTTGTGGTGTTTAGGTGTCTGCATGTTTTGTGCGGCTGCAATATATATTCGAGTTGTCCTCATGTATAGACACCAAGCAAAGCACACTTAACCTGGTCACGAACAGCCAATTGGTAAACCAGTCGTCCTACTCCTTTTAATCTAAACGCGAAGCAGGTGCAAAAACTATTACTTCCCTACATTTCTTTATTTTGTTTATCAGATAAACGTCCTAGGTAGGATCATGTATTGACGACATCCGATGTGTGCATTGTGTTGCGTTGTGTAAATGTCTGCATGTTTTAGGAGACTTCAGTATATTAAAAGTGTAGAACAAAATAGATGTCACTATTGGCCATCTTCCCAGTCCATATGTAATGTAACATCAGCCATTAGCTACATTGATAATAAATGCACATCACCTGATACCGTACACCATTTTGTTTTCACAATCAATGGATCTGAATGATAATCATGTAGTTATAACTATATACATTTTGTACATGTTATGATGTTTGAATAATAAGCATCCCATTAACAGCTAGGATTATGTATGACGGCCTCCCATGTATGCATTGTATTGCTTATATAAAGTGCAGATGCGTGTTGCGGGAGACTGTGATATGTTTCTGTTGTGTCATCTTGTATAGTGGAACTCTTGCCCTTTTTTATAGTGCTATATCATTGAATCAAGCAACATACTCCACCTGGACACATTGTACTAAACATCGACTATGAAATAATTTGCGAAGTACCTAATTCAGATTTGAACTCGCTTGCGCTTTTATACAAAACTTCGTGTCTCGCGAGAATTAAGTGTTTAGTATATGATTTGTCGACACTATGGGACGATCGGTCAATTAACTGTAGACGATATACGAGATGGTGACACGCCATGGCAATTTATAGATTATAGTTCTATGAGAAACTTGATGAAGGGATACAATCCATAACCATTAGTGTCGGTAATGTATTTCTGGACTTGAAATGCTCAATAGATGTTTTTGTCGTTGATACACGTCATTGACATCAAAAGGAAGTCGTGCGGTAATCGTCCGTCGTCTACTCATGAAAATAATTTTTGAGGGCCGAATAAGTGAATGCCGACCAAATATCTAACACTAGATTGCCGAATATCATATAATGTCCAAGCGGTAATCGGCATATTCATCGGACATTGTACGAATATTGCCTGAGCATCCTAGTGACAGCAAGGCCGAATGTTGGACAGTGTGACTGCCGCTCGATTCTCGGCAGGATTTCGGAAGATACTCATACAGTGTGATGGAATATGAAAATCTACGGGACACCGGATAAATTTTAATTTTTAGCTCACCTGGCCACAAACATCCTTTTGGGAAGAGGAACAGAACTTGTATAAATTTTGGCTCTGACCCCCGGGGGCAGGATGGGCGAAGCCCAATAGGCGAAATAGAGGTAAATCCTATAAATCGCTACTTGTCCTAGAGTTCTGCATGGATTGTAACCAAATTTGGTCACAAACATCCTTGTGGGATCGGGAACAGAACTTGTAAAAATTTTGGCTCTGACCCCCGGTTGCAGGATGGGCGGGGCCCAAAGGGGAAATAGAGCTAAATCCTATAAATCGCTGTTTGTCCTAGAGTTCTGCACGGATTGTAACCAAATTTGGTCACAAACATCCTTGGGGGATCGGGAACAGAACTTGTATAAATTTTGGCTCTGACCCCCGGGGGCAGGAGGGGCGGGGCCCAATAGGGGAAATAGAGGTAAATCCTATAAAAATCGCTACTTGTCCTAGAGTTCTGCATGGATATTAACCAAATTTGGCCACAAACATCCTTGGGGGAAGGGGAACAGAAAATGTATAAATCTTTGCTCTGAACCCCCGGGGGCAGGAAGGGCGTTGCCCAAAGGGGAAATAGAGCTAAATCCTATAAATTGCTACTTGTCCTAGAGTTCTGCATGTATTGTAACCAAATTTGGCCACAAACATCCTTGGGAGAAAGGGAACAGAACTTGTATAAATTATGGCTCTGATCCCCCCGGGGACAGGAGGAACGGGGCCCAATAGGGGAAATAGAGGTTAATCCTTTAAATCTCTACTTTCCTAGAGTTCTGCATGGATTGTGACCAAATTTGGCCACAAACATCCTTTGGGGAAAGGAGAATAGAACTTTTATAAATTATGGCTCAGACCTCCTGGGGGCAGGAGGGGTGGGGCTTGATAGAGGTATTAGAGGTAAATATTCAAATACCTTCAGAAAAGAAACAATGAACCTGTATTCACAACAGTACTTGGCACTACAAACCAGGTGAGCGATATAGGCCCTTTGGGCCTCTTGTTAGTTAGAACTCTTCGGGCACCTCCCTGATGCTGCATGAAACCCTCAGCCTTCGGCCGGGGATCAGACCAAAATGACTAAAAATCATGCCTAGAGTTCATTATAAGCCTAATTGGAACGGGTTGTGACCACAGTAGAACCAGTCGTCCCACTGCCGTTATGCTGATATTATATCCATAACACATATATCTATCCCTTTTATAAACCATTTGAGTACAGAAACGATTCACAACAAGCGGCTGCAAAGCTCATTTATCCGTTATGTAAAATCCGTAAACAAGGTGGGTTTTGTAGAGAAAAATGGGGATATTTCACTTTGTTAACAAATTTATATATCGTTAAATGGATTTGGATCAAGGCAGAACAACGAACACTAATAAATACAGATTATCTAAAAGTTTTCCATTGACTTTTATTTACTTTTTTCTGGAACAAAGGCTTACGTAATTCCGGCAAATGAACTCGTATATCTCGCTTACATTGAAGTAGAAGTACAAAAGGTGCGGTTAAAAATATCCAACAATTGCTGATCTGATCAAAATGTTTAAATAATGCAATTGCAAGTGTTAACACTGCATACAAAGACATGAGAAAAATGTAGTAAATCTGAATTTGCCTCTGAAACCGCCAATGAGCATAAAGCTATAAACTAAGTACATGATTTACACTGCACTGTTACTTGGAAAAACAACCATTAAATCAGAAGGATTTTCAGCCAGTACAGTTCCCCTTTGTCCCTAGTTGTGCAATTCACTTTTTGTCAAATTCCAAGTTGACTGGATGTTGGTCATTTTGTTCCCTTCAAAATTGTGATATTGTAGAGCTCTGGACCAAGAAAACCTCCCATGTATGCGGTGTGTTGCGTGTATGTTGTGCGAGGTGAGTGTACTGGGAGACTGCGGTATGTTCGTGTTGTGTCTTCTTGTATAGACATGAAATTTGAGAACGGTCACTTATTAATAGCGAGTTTCTGAGAAATAGCAAAGTCGAAGACGACTGTCAGTCACTTTGTTGTCCAGTCAATCTCAGCATGCAATACGGTCATCTAGGGAAAATTAATAAATAGGGATCAACCAACTAAATAAAAAAGACCTTCGAAATGGCCCCTGTGTATACAAGATTGAGCCCAGGATAGAATTTTAACCCGGCCGCTGATTGGCTGGCTAATTATGAATTTCAAAAGTAAAAATGTTTTCTGACAGGTAATTATTCCTAGATAACAATAATATCAATTTGGAAATTCATATTGAGATTTAGGTTCAAATCTAGTGTTATATGAGAACCTAGACTTTAATTATAGAACACAATACCTAACTAATATTTCTTTGTTTTAATAATACAGTACAAAACTTTAACAAAGTTTAACACTGTGGTCTATGTAAAATCTTTAGTTGGTTGCTCTTTATAGCGAACGCAACCGGAAGTATAAGAGTCAGTCACTGGAGCCGAGTGAGTCCATGGTAGTGTTGTATAATCGGCTAAAAATGACAATCGATCATCAGTTCAAATCAGATGATCATGACCCATCCGATCTGATAATCGCACAAAATGATCGGTTCATTATTGTAGTCAAATTGCCAATTTATGGCTACTTTTGTCTTCATTGTAAGCAGTGAAGAGAATGTTGAATGTTTTTCTTACAATTTTTTGTTACTATAAAAGGTGAAAATTATTGTAATGGAGAAATGTATGGAGGCATTCACTCTGTAATTTGTGTTTTTATTGGAAAATTGTTAAAATCACAAGAAGTTCCAATATTTACCCGATTAATCGATTATATAATTTTTAATCGATTATCGGATCGGTTGAGGATCATCTAGTAGTTAATCGATTATTGCCGATCATCAATACAACACTAGTCCATGGATACAAAGGTAAGGAGCCAAATTTTAGAATAATATGTGTCACTGTGACTATGCATGCAGTTTATTTAGAATTGGCCAGTAAATTAATGGTACATATAACGTAGATTCAGGTAATTAGCACGGCTGTAAACGTGTGACATGTGCGTTTAACATCAGATGGGTACGATCACATGGGTGCGCGGTGCATGGTATCCTCAGTTGTCAGAATTTAGTTCACAGAACTGTATGCATGTTCCAGTTTAGGTGAACCAGGAATTAGCGGTCAAATCAAGAAATTGGGGGGTCAGTCGTCTCTGCCATATTGGAGTGCCGAGAGCCATAAAGGTATAAAACATAAGTTACAGCTTATACATTTGAAATTGGTAACATTAAGGGGAGATAATTACATTGTATTACATAATGTCTAGTTTGGGGTGTGGTATTTATACCTGCCAGGTATCATTGGTGGGAGGGGGTGGGGGGTGGGTCATCTCAGGTAAGCTAATTTAACTAATTGTACTGATTAATTGTAATATTAGGGCTAATTAGTTTATTAAAAGTATGCATATATAATATAATATGTTATAACGATGAAAATACCATTTTATGAATATTTTTTCCTTTAATGAAACATATTAATGGTGTTTCAGAGTCATTCAAGATTTCCGAAAATATGTGTTGGTTGCACAGATTCCAGTCATGGACAAAGACATGCATCTTTTGTGCTCATTACAGGTTTGATCTTTGTTTAATTTGCTTATTTAAACAGAAAGGCTCTGGAACCATGTTCCTGATAAATTTGAATATGTAAAAGGTTTGGTATATCTGGTTTTCTTCCAAAATCTTGACATTTTCTATATTATAGGGGTACCTGATTATGTAATGGATTATCTCCCCTTGGCTGGGGACTTTTCCTATTTTTTCATTATATTCAGAAAGTTTAATGATGTAACCAATAATTAACTTAAACAACATAAATACTATTTCAATATTTAATACATAATTTGCAATTAATCAACACAGTGTGTAAGTTCAACATTTTATGCTTTCAGAATTACTCCGCAGGTGACTGTCCGAAGATGAAGCCCTGTCCTGGACAAACCACTTGACCGATTAAGTTCATATTACAGATTTGACATGCAGTCGAAATACACTTTACATCATAGGTGAGTATTAGAATTTTAATTTCTGCTATAGGGATCAACCAACTAAATAAAAAGGACCTTCGAAATGGCCCCTGTGTATACAAGATTGAGCCCAGGATAGAATCTTAACCCGGCCGCTGATTGGCTGGCTAATTATGAATTTCAAAAGTAAAAATGTTTTCTGACAGGTAATTATTCCTAGATAACCATAATATCAATTTGGAAATTCATATTGAGATTTAGGTTCAAAATATCAATTTTGATAATGAATAGGTAAAAACATTATAATTTTCGGATATTTTAGTGCAAAATGCGCCTGATTTCAATAAAGCTACCCTGGTTGGAGTTTGAGCAGAAAGACCCAAACTTTTTTTTCTATCTAGTGTTTTATGAGAACCTAGACTTTAATTTAAACACAATACCTAACTAATATTTCTTTGTTTTAATAATACAGTACAAAACTTTAACAAAGTTTAACACTGTGGTCTATGTAAAATCATTTAGTTGGTTGCTCTCTAAAATATAAAGCCAGATTCCCATGAGTAAACAGACACCCACTACAACCATAACCTGAAAAAAATCACTCCTGGATTTAAGCATTGAACGTCTTTCAGTTAGCTTTCATAGCCAATATGAATGCCGATTGAACACCAAAGTCTATAAAAGTGGTACTTTCTGCTCCTGCTAAGCGCTCAGCAAACAGGGAGTGGAACAACTGGTTCGCCCGTTGTCAGTATAATGTGACCGGGTGGGACGTGTTGCTTGGTGACTTCGGCGGCATGCTTCAGTGATATAGCACTATAGAAAGGGCAACAGTTCCACTATACAAGAAGACACAACACGAACATACCGCAGTCTCCCAAAACACGCACCTCGCACTCCATACATGGGAGGCCGTCCTTACATGACCCTGGCTGTTTAAAGGACGTTAAAATAATCAAACAAACAAATTAAACACAGGCAAATTCAACATGGAGCCCATATCTGCGCTGGGTAAGGTTACATAGTGGAACTGCAGTGAAAATGTAAATATTTCGCTGAAAGCGCTAGAATAGGAAACTTATAACATTTAAGTGATTGGTCACCTGAATAAACTTAGGCTGCTATTTTGAATTAATATCAAGTTCAATTATTATCTGAAGATAGTTTAATGATAATCATGCTCCACCGCTGATAAATGGTATTTTTTCACTATCAAAAACAGGAGCAGACGATTAAGTATTTTCTTAAGTTACAAAACTTACCTACATATTTACACCGGAACCACCACTGAAAGGTTTGAGCTTTTAATTTGACTTCAAGCTAAAAGTACGAAAAATAATTAATTGCATCCCGAAAACATTCCATGGCGCTATATACTTTATGGAATGAAGTACTGATTGCGCATGCACCAAAGGCGAAATAAATCATTTTATATCATTTTTTGTGTTAATTTGACATATATATATACAATTAAACACCAATTATTGTTCAAATGATGAATATGAATTTATGCTCTGTCGGCGGTGGATTATCTTTAAGCTTTTAGACCATATCGACAACTGATGTTGAAAATAAAGGGCAGCACTGTGATCAAAACAGAAAGTGACAACATGTTATCAGAGATATCGTATAGGGCTGCGATCTGATTTAAATACAGATGCTTACAATAATTCGTTTAATTATTCCAAAGCGGGTCACTTTTTGGTAACGTTTATACTACCTGTAATTTTACACCTAGCTACATCTTTTAAAAACGACATTACGTCCCAGAATATACATATACATAACGCTTTGTTTTTTTGTTGGGCGAGTTGACTACTTGCAAGGAAATAATTCTGACGGCGGTTTTATCTTCTAAAATTAATAAAATGATAAGAATATGGAAATAATAAGGAACTATGTTTTAATTAGATTGATAGGACAGTATAGAAATTAAGCCATAGCAAACAGCAATTTAACACAGCATTACAAATGATTTGATAAATCTAAATTAAATGTATATCAGACGATTCCAAGATGGGATTATGAGATTCGTTCTTTTGTGACTTTTATATGTTCAGATAAGATAAACGCCAAAGCCAGATATTTACCAGATCCTTTGATTCTCTACAAATCAATCTGTCTGCTATAATATCTTCGCCTCGCAACACGGTCTTACGCGATGTCTACTGTGAAACCGCATCTATTGTCGTTAGCCTCAATTTCCTTGGATTGTAAAAACAAAATTCCACTTTTGGTGGCATTTTATATTAATCCGCGGAGAAAACCTTACACAGTATATTCTGTTTCTCTGGTAGCAGAACAATAAATAAGAAACCAACGAACGTGCTCCGACAACTTGGAATACGTTTATGAAAAGACAATACCCATTAACGAAATACCGTATCATGAATAGTTTTTATACGTCCATGTATACATTTATCATAAGATTAAAGGCCACTACCTTCCCTAATCAGCAATCAAAAGCTTCAAAGCAACAAGAGGCCCATCGGCCTTAACAGTCACCTGATATTTGATTAACGTCGGATCAAGATGATATTCGGAATCGTCCGAGATCTTTCCAATGTTAGTCTACATACAAAGTTTAAATTAAGGTGGGTTCTTATTCATTAAGTTCAGTTTATATTTATTCAAGTTATCGCGTTCACAAGGAAATGTTAAGGGACGACGACGGACAAAAGACTATTGCAATAGGTCACTATGACATATGATCAGGTGACCTAAAAAGGGCAAGAGCTCAACTTTACAAGAAGATACGACACAAATGTACCGTAGTCTCCCAATCACCTTGCACTTCTTTCAAGCATCCCACAACATAGATGGGAAGTCGTAGCATACGGAAATATGTATCAATTATCTAAGATGGGGTTACAACACCAAATAAACGTAAGATTCCCTGCGTAATCTAAGTAAAAAGTAAAGATTACTTCGCTTGTTTGCCGTCTAGCGCAGTGGTAAGTAACTAACACGCGGCAATTAGGACGACGGCGGGGAACATTAGACTACCAGCGTTATGAAAATTAATATTTAATTCTTTCTTTTAAATAATTTGTTCAGAAAGTGAAAATACGTGCAATATTAACGTTAAGCTAACGACTTGTGCGACTATAAAATTATCTTGTTTTACATTCCCATTTTAAAATTTAAAAGTCATTTCGGAAAGGTAGTGAGTCTGTATGGAGAGTGCTTGTATTTTGACAGATAAGGCTTATACAAATAATTGAGTCGGTGGCCGAGTTGTTAAGATGTTCCGACAAGTTGCTAAAAGCCCTTTACCTCTAGGTTGAGAGTTTCGGATTCAATATTTCAAAGTATTATTAACCACTGGTCAATTATTATCTCCTGGTTCTCTGGCTTATAAACTTGAAAGTCCCAATATCCGTATCTCGTATTAATTTTCATGATTTAAAATAACGTGGGAAAAAATATCACAGGACTAAAACGAAGTCAAGTTGAACGATATTGTTTTAGAGACTTTTGATAGAAATGAAATAAATATTGAACAACACTAGGTGGGTCCCATTTATTAAAACTAGCCGAAGTTAGCCGACATTGTGACGTCCCCCCGTCGTTGCCTAGAACGTCATGTAACAACCGTAACTAGCTAGGTAATATGTATTAGAACTCTTCCGAGAACTAGTCATGAACTTTCCGACTCCCGCTTGGCAATAATCGTAACTTCTATGGCGACCAGTTTAAAATGAAGACATGTTTACAAGTATCGACTTTCAACAAATGCTGTACCATTGTTATTAAGAAACCATTGTAAATGTTCTTTGATATAGCTTAATTTTAACTCCATCTACAAATACAGTTATAAAGTCTAATCTAACTTGACTTTTTGTTGATAATTACCTAATTCTATAGTGTGGCCTTAAATAACACTGACTTAAAACTGATAAACCCAAATAAATTGTTCTGTACGTGAAGGCCTTGCAGGAAGGGCGTAAGACTTGTACCTGCTGCCACTATAACATGACCATTAATGACGGCTATATTTAGGATTTTATCTTTTTTTCTTCCTAAATTACTTTATTCTTCTTAACGTCTTCCTTGCCAACACTCACCGCTCTCAGGAAGGCTCTGGGTTCTGTCCCCGACCGAGACAAGTTGGAGTTGGACGACTGGTTCATCCTTTGTCTCAGTATAATGTGAACGGATGAGGTGTGTTGCTTGATGTCTTCGATAGCATGCTTCAGTGATATAGCACTATAAAACGGGCAACAGTTCCACTATACAAGAAGGTACAACACGAATATACAGTCGTCTCCCAAAACACGCACCTCGCACACATACAAGCAACATACATACCTGAGATGCCGTCCTTACATAACCCTGGCTGTTAGTTATTTAATCGAACAAACAAATCTGTACGCGATATTGTCGTTTTTTGACATGATTAGGCGTGTTGAAAGCCTAGGTTTAAACAATATTTGATGTTGATGTAATATATTTTTAAGAATGTTAGAGGTATCCTAACCGGGACACCGGATATTTACATACACAACCAGTGCTTTTTGAGGAAATATTTGAACTTGATCATATTACCAATAAATATAAAAACAGTAATTTCAGTATTTCTGAGAGTTTTAATTATATATACTTCAAATAAATATACGATAAGGCATGAGTACACCAACGCATTAAAATCAAAATACTATTTCCAGTTGGTTTTCATTTATTTCCTTACCAGACTACATCCGTTAGGGATAAAGAACGCTTCCTGATTTGGTGGAGTATTCACGTGCTATTTAAACATAGAACTAACGACACCAAAATAAACAGCAACATCCATTCACTATGTGGCATTGTTATATCATACAGGAAAAGTAACTTTGCTATCACGAATCTCTTGTACCTATTATGGCTTTGGAAAATAGCAATTTGAAATTATTTTCTTACTTCACTGCGATGTTCCAAAGTTAAATAATTGTTTCGTTTAAGTTAAGCACATATCGTACAATGGATAACACTTTGGGTGTACAATTTTATTGATAATCAAGTAGCTGGTACAACGGATATCAATCTGATTGAAATACAGATCCTTATAACTACTCCGTTCAATATCAAACGTAGTGATAATAAGGATCTGTATTTTAATCAGATTGAACGGATATTTGAGCCGAATTTAAGGAAGCTCCATACTTTTAGGGAAACCCGTGTCATTTAATTCTTACAGGTCTTAATTTCATGCACATTTCATGCAGATTTCAAATATGTATAGAAAAATGGGTATTCTCGAAATACGTTTGGAGATATATGAGCTTGAAATATACCATCCGTACACATCTCCTGGCTGAAAATAGAAAAAAATTCATGAAAATTTGTTTCATGTAATACTATGGTGAATGTAGTCTCAATCCTGTTGATTTTTGGCCTTAATTTCTACCGATATAACAATGTACTCAACTAGTGTATTTTTACAAATGCTAAGTAATTTTTAGATCACCTGGCCCGAAGGGCCGATGAGCTTATGCTATGGCGCGGCGTCCGTCGTCCGTCCGTCCGTCCGTCCGTCAAACAACGTTTGCTTTAAAACGCTACTTGTCCTAGAGTTCTGCATGAATTGTAACCAAATTTGGTCAGAAGCATCCTTGGGGAAAGGGGAACAGAGCTTGTATAAATTTTGGCTCTGACCCCCCCCAGGGCAGCAGGGGCGAAGTCCGATAGGGGAAATAGAGGTAAATTCTTTAAATCGCTACTTGTCATAGAGTTCTGCATGGATTCTAAGTAAATTTGGCCTGAAAATCCTTGGGGGAAGGGGAACAGAGTTTGTATAAATTTTGGCTCTGACCCCCTGTGGGCAGGAGAGGCAGGGCCCAATTGGGGAAATAAACATAAATTCTTTAAATCGCTACTAGTCGTAGAGTTCTGCATGGATTCAAACTAAATTTAACCTGAAACATCCTTGGAGGAAGGGGAGCAAAGTTTGTATAAATTTTGGCTCCGACCCCCTGGAGGCAGAGAGGCGGGGCCCAATAGGTGAAATATAGGTAAAATCTTTAAATCGCTACTAGTCACAGAGTTCTGCACGGATTCTAGGCAAACTTGGCCACACAAAATCTTTGAAGGAAGGGGAACAGAGTTTGTATCAAATTCGGCTTTGCCCCCCCCCCCCCAGGGGCAGGGCCCAATAGGGGAAAAAGAGGTAAATTCTTTAATTCACTACTTGTCACAGAGTTCTGTATGAATTCTAAGTAAATTTGGCCAGAGACATCATTGGGGAAAAAGAACAGAGTTTGTATAAACTTTGGCACTGGCCCCCTGGGGCCAGGAGGGGCTAAATAGGGGAAATAGAGGTAAATTCTTTTAATCGCTACTAGTCATAGAGTTCTGCATGGATTCTAGACAAATTTGGCCAGAAACATCCTTGGGGGAAGGGGAACAGAGTTTGTATAAAATTTGGCTCTGACCCATGGGGGAAGGAGGGGCGGGCTCAATAGGGGAAATATAGGTAAATTCTTTAAATCGCTACTGGTCATAGAGTTCAGCATGGATTCTTACCAAATTTGGCCAGAAACATCCCTTGGGGGAAGGGGAACAGAGTTTGTATAAATTTAGGCTCTGTCCTCATGTGGGGAGGAGGGGCAGGGCCAAATTGGGGAAATAGAGGTAAATCCTTGAAAACACTACTTGTCATATAGTTCTACATGGATTCTAACCTTTTGGCAAAAACATCCTTGGGGGAAGGGGAACAGAGTTTGTATAAATTTTGGCTCTGACCTCCTGGGGAAAGGAGGGCAGGGCCCAATAGTCAGGTAAATATCAAAATTGCTTTAGGAAAGAAACAATGAACCTGTATTCAGAACATAACTTGGCATTACAAACCAGGTGAGCGATAAGGCCCTCTGGGCCTCTTGTCGTTATTTCCTAGGACCGTTTCTATACGTAATTATCATGTCTCGCCATATTGTAACCCCTTAGAAATCGATGAACAGGCAAAAAAGGAAATGAAATCCATGTCAATTTCACAATATTTGTATGTGATATGCCCAAAGTAATATATTTTTTAAATATCATATAAAAACATGGGGTCCTCAATCAAATTTTCAATATTTTGTAAGCTTGAAGTTGGTAACTCACAACTCTACCCCTTATTTTATTCAGGTCAAAGATTTAATGATTTTATTAATTGATTTTAAACATTCAATATTATATGTAGACAGTTTCCACATATTGAAAAAAATATCTTAGTTGAATGCTTTAGCGTATTGTAAACAATTATGGATTTCAAATCTTCGGCAGCTTCCGCTTTCGCGTCATATGAACAGGCGCAGTTTTCAAAAGCATGGACCTACCTTAATTTCAGATGAAAGCGAAAAGAACTAGATTTTGTCAAATGTTAAAGATATCCGTCACAATAGGTGGGTGTTATTTAAAACTCGCACAATCAAATAGTTATTGAATCCTGAACATTATTGTGGAAGAAACAAAATTATTTAGTTTTTTAATATAGAATTTATTAAGCACTGGTAAGTTTTCAAAAAGTTAGAAAAATGCCATCGTTAAGCTATTGTCGATACTAAATCATTGGTGTTGAATAAACGCCAACAACACACTGTGTAACGTTCATGTATACAGATTTGATCAGAAAGAGAAAAGCTAAGACGAGAAAACAACTGAAAACAGACAAATCGCAAAACAGCGATTTGTCACCACCATATCCTGCGCTGCTGGATATTTCGTAAAATGTGTGTCAACGAATATTCATAGGAGGCCAATTTCCCGAGTACATCGTGACATCTGTCTTTATCTTTTAATCTCCCGCTGCTGTAGGATAGAACACTGTATTTATGTGGATAATTTGACAAAAAACTATTACCCATCTACTTGCAAAAAAGCCATGAATGCATAAGCAATTGAGATTGGTGAATTCTGGAACACCTAGGTAAGCCTAGTACTTTACATGTATACAGCATATATACGTATACGTTAGATCTACAATATGAATTTTTCGAATAAATGGTTATTCTAGCTTTATGATGTGGATATTTTCAGTTTCAAAACATTCCATTTACACCATTTCAAACATTCAAACAAGCATTTATCGAACTTTAGATTAAACAATCAGTTCAATTTTGATAGATAGATCAAAATGATGTTCGGATCAGTCTGGATGGAGATTTAGATAGCATATTATGTAAATTTCTGTGTAATAAAAACAGTATAATATTTTTACGAGTAAAATCACAATAACGGCACAGTTTTTTAATTAAAATAAAATGTGGACGGTTGTCAGTTATGTTATATTGGAGTAACGGTACCGAACTTAAACCGAAAAATAATATATTTATCTATATTGTTGCCTTTGAAACTTTATCCATTACGTTAAATAAAAAGCAGAAATACATCAATGATATTTCTGATATATTTTTTTAAATTACAGTTTAAGTGTAGATTTAAAAAAAAATCATTATTTCAAAATTATACCAAATCCTTAAAATAGCCTATTTATTGTCGATCCTTTTGTATATCATACCGAGATTTAAAAAGTGTGATATATGAACATACTTAGTGATATTTAAATAAGTATATTTAGTGTAGTAATGCTGTAACTCTTCTTGTATGACTATACATGTAGATTCGAAACGGTGAAAATACATGCTTAGAATTCTTACTAATACCTAAGAACTTACGGAAGATTGCTATATGCCAAGATTCCGTTATTACAGTACTTGGCTTGAATATTTTTTAAGGTTAAACCTTTAGTTGAAATAGTTCAAGGATTTATAAGTGAGAAGGATTCGTGACTGTCTCTTTACATTACTAAACACCACGCGAGACGCCTATGAACCGGGAATAAAAACCGTTTTTCTCAACAAATACTTGTCTTATCGAGTCAAACGAAACACCATTGTAAAGTTTATTAAATTTCACGACGTATATTACTTGCTTTAAAGACGGAATATTTAGAGGATATGTCTTAGATTTTCGTTCAAAAAGATCGACAGCTCATGAAATGACGGCCCTGCTTCAGAAAGTAAGACGGTAACAATCGCACCCGCAAGCTACATCAAAGGCTGCGCCGGCGGATATCAAAGGAAAATCAGTCGTCGCCCAACGTCACGGTCAGTGCACAAACACTTAAGCGCCTGCCTTGGACTTCCCCCAAAACCCAGTGTCACTTATCGTTCAGCATACAGGGAGTGGGACGACTGGTTCGCCCGTTGTCAGTATAATGTGACCGGGTGGGGTGTGTTGCTTGGTGTCTTCGGCGGCATGCTTCAGTGATATAGCACTATAAAAAGGGAACAGTTCCACTATACAAGAAGACACAACACAAACATACCGCAGTCTCCCAGTACACTCACCTCGCACAACATACACGCAACACACCGCATACATGGGAGGCCGTCCTTACATGACCATAGCTGTTAATAGGACGTAAATAAATCAAACAAACAAACAAAGTGTCACTTATCCTTCTCATATACGTCCTTGAATAGTTCTTAGAACCATTTTTGTTTCTGAATAAGTCAACTTCCATTATTGTTTTACCTGTGTACGACATATGTATATTTGTGTGTGTAATATATTTTCCTAGGTATGATCCGGGATATTTCATTTCCATTTGCTTCTACATCTTCATTTTAAAAATGGAGATGACAATAAAAAACTAGAGCATAGATGTACGGGGTTTCCCTAATTCAAATCACAATCCAATTAACGGATGTCCTAACCTGATTGACAGTAAGACAATACCAAATACCCGATATAGTCCACCGAATAGCAAATTGCCCGCGGCCAGGTAATTACAGGTGAGTTCGATGAATGGCGTTGAGTACCGGTAAACAACATTCTGGTCCAGGTATTACATAACCATCAAACCAAAGGCATGGCTAATTATATACAGTTATGTATCTTATATATCGGTGTATCTATTCGTATATCGATTAAAAATTGAAAGCGACAGCACTGTCTAAAATAATTTGTTTTGCTTTATATTTCAATATTTTGATCTTTTAAAATAGCAAAAATAAATTATTTCTACCACATGTTGAAACGTATTACGGTATTGTAATAAATGTATATCAATTTATTCGGTTAGCAACACACAACACAATGTTTGTAATGATCAATCATCGGTGTGTACGTACGTCAAGCATCATATCCTCGATCCTTTAATCAAGGATGTCTTTACTTGTTACGTAAAATTTCATTTTACAGTCACAAACTGCAATTCACAATGTATCACGATACAGACTACAGGAAATATCTAATTAAAGCTTATTCGTTGCTGAACTTCTCGACACTTCTCCGAAACTTTTATTTCTGTGCGGATTTTCTTGCATAATTACACGAAGATACCTGCTATTACAGCAAAAATTAGAGTATTTGAAAAATCGAATTTCATTCTTTTAGTTATTTACATTCGAGCCAAAGTGACCGTGGCAACTGCAGTCATAGCCTAGGGGTCTATCTTTCGAGCAGGCAAATTTTAAGTGTACAATATACTACATGTATGGATCATACATTGTTATCACGTAACTCAAACTCATTCTGTCCGTTTGATTTGTTATCAGGCATGTGGCCTACATTTTAGCGATCGGTCCTTTGAAGAGTGTTGATGCTCACGAGCAGCCACATGCCCGATACTAATTTTTTTGCTTTCTTAAGCCAGTGCTTACAGGTTCCTCCATCGGTTGACACAATAAAATGTAATTTCTAATGCCGATTGTTAACGTCTAAGGGCGATTTCTCATTTTTCCAATGCTTTGCAACGCGCCAGGTTCCATGTAGCAAATGTATACGTATAATACATTTGACAGGATTAAAACTATTTCGCGCACCTTGCCGTTTAGAAAACTATATTCCATACATACATAGTTAAACATTTTATGAATAATTTAATTTGTTTATGTTTATATGTCCTTACTTTTATTATGCCCATCAATACATTATTTTTAATTAAAATATCTTGCCGATCAAAATATCTCTTTGGCGACGATTTGCTTAAACTGAAAATCTTACCCCACGCAAGGTTCATCACTTTATGCGTTCGAAAAAGAATTTCATCTTTAAACTACATATCACTAGCTAAGAAAAGAGTTTTTACTGGGAAAATGCGGACTTGAACTATCCATTGATGAGACATAACCAGAACGTGGTTTACCGTATGCAGTTAATTTGCTTTTATAACTTCTAATAAACGTACTTATTTATAAATTAAATTGTATGATAATATATATTGATACATTTTACTTTATAAGTATTTATTCAAATAAACATTACAGTCCGAGTGATTTCCAGTAAGGGTAATTTTTATGTTGCAATTAATATTATGTTTCTGATCGAAATAAATATTTCTATCTGTCAAAGTCCATATTGACTGCAGAATAAATACATATTTTCTCATATCTCTGTGGCACATCATCTAGTCTTTCTGTGGTCTGGATGTAGTGAACATTTTACCTGGACACGATGTCCACCTGTCGTGGACACCATGTTCACACGTAGTGCACTTCGTATCTACCTGTAGTCTAAACCTCGTGCACTCCGTGTCCACTCGTAGTTCACACCGTGTGCACAATGCGTAACCTTTAGTCTACTACCAACTGTACTATTTAAGGGTTAAAAATCTATGAAAATAAAATAAACGAATTTAATACAACCTGTGATCGATAGCAACGATAATTGTATTATCAAAAGAAATGTGAAAGAATAAATAAATCAATTAATATAAATTAAAGTGAATAGTTGGGCAAAGAAAACCAGTCTAAATGCGTTCATTGGCCTTCCAAAAGTTCTCACATATTAATACGACGGCCAAGTTCTGCTTACGTTTCCCAGTTTCGACCATTAAAGTAAAGGAAAGTTGAAAGCATTGAAAGCGAGGCTGCTTGGAAATGTAACCACGGACATAGTCAGCCGGGAGGACGTTTTAGGATTCCTATACTTTAAATTAATTTCTTCGCACGCAGACAGATTTTTGCGAGATATTTTATTTTTCTATTTCGTAAGAAATTATACTGGATACATTCACACCATTACCGACTTTAGCCATCCTTGCCCGACTGTTCACTTTAAATATCTTCCAAATTACTTACACGTTTAGAAATTATAGCGATATCATTGAGTTTTTTCCGGATACAGGTATACACTCCTTAAAATCACAAGAGCGTTTGAACCGCATGGTAATATAACGAGCTTACAGCAATGCAACATATCCACGGTGATTGTTACCCATAATCCTACGTATAAATTTGATATGGTCCCCGAAAAATTTAGCTATTACTGTGCAGGCCTTAATTTTGTTTTATTAAAGATGCTCCACCGCCGACAGAGCATAAATGATATTAATCATTTGAACAATAATTGGTGTTTAATCGTGTACATGTATGCTTAATTAACACAAAAAATAATATAAAATAAATTATTTTGCCTTTAGTGCATGCGCAATCAATACTTAATTCCATATAGGATATAGTGTCACGGAATTTTTTCGGGATGCAATTAATTATTTTTCATATTTTTAACTTGAAGTAAAATTAGAAGCTAAAACTTTTCAATGGTGGTAATGGTGTAAAGTAAGTAACTTTTGTAACAGAAGGAAAATACTAAATCATCTGCTCCTGTTTTTTATGGTGAAAAAAATACCATTTGTCTGCGGTGGAGCATCTTTAAATCTTCATTTACGTATTACATACGTGCTTCGTACTCCATGCCCTTTGTGTACGGAACTATTTTAATGACTGAAGGCAAAGCCTTAAAGGATAACAGTTCAGTTACAGTTACCATTAATTGTTTATTTTTATTCATTTATTCACACATTATATTTGGCCTCAAACACACATTTGATAAGGGATATATTTTATTTCCGTTACAGACGTTGTTTTTGGTCAGCCGCTTAAGCTGGTCCAAATATCTTGAGCTTTCTGTTGGACAAAGATTACGATTATCGGATCACAAGAACGTTTGAACCGAACGATTATATAAGGAGCTTACTTCAAAGCATCACAGCGTCAATAGCATACGTTTCTTTATAACAGCAAGTAATATAATTATTAGCTATTACAAATAATCATCATTTTAAAACAAGAGTCATTACGAATTGAAAGTGGCTCAATTTATTCCAGAATTCACCAATCTCAATTGCTTATGCATTCATGGCTTTTTTGCAAGTAGATGGTAAATAGTTTTTTGTCCAAATCTATCCACATTTATACAGTGTTCTATCCTACATCAGCGGGAGTATTAAAAATTAAAAGATACAGATGCCACGATGTACTCGGGAAATTGGCCTCCTATGACATATTCGTTGACATACATTTTACGAAATATCCAACAGCCGCCAGGATGATGGTGATGACAAATCGCTATTTTGTGGATTTGTCTGTTTCAGTTGTTTTTTCTCGTCTAGCTTTTCTCTTTCTGATCAAATCCACTGTATACATGAACGTTACACAGTGTGTTGTTGGGCTTTATTCAACACCAATGATTTAGTATCGACAATAGCTTAACGATGGCATTTTTTCTAACTTTTGAAAACTTACGACGTGCGTAATAAATTCTATATTCAAAAACAAAATAATATAGTTTCTTCCACAATAATGTTCAGGATTCAAATAACTATTTTGATTGTGTGAGTTTGAATAACACCTACCTATTGTGACGATATCTTTAAACATTTTGACAAAATCTAGTTCTTTTCGCTTTCATCTGAAATAAGGTAGGCTCCATGCTTTCGAAAACTGGGCCCCCCGATTTTCATATGAAGCGAGAACCGGGGAAGCTGCCGAAGATTTAAAATCCAGAATTGTGTTTACAATACGCTAAAACATTCAACTAAGATATTTTTTCATATTGTGGAAAACTGTCCTACATATATATTGAAATGGTTTAAAATCAATTAATAAAATCATTTAAATCTTTGACCTGAATAAAATAAGGGGTAGAGTTTGAGTTACCAAACTTCAAGCTTAACAAAAATTGGAAATTTGATTGAGGACCCCATGTTTTTATATATTAAAAAAATATTACTTACTTTGGCATAATCACATACAAAATATTGTGAAATTGACCATGGATTTCATTTCCTTTTTTGCCTGTTCATCGATTTTAAGGGGTTACAAAATGGCGAGACATGATAATTACGTATAGAAACGGGTCCTAGGAAATACAGGTAGGTGCGTTAAGAATTGTACCTGCTGCCCTATTGCAATGAACGTAAAAAGGCGACTAAATTTAGGATACTATCTTTTTCTCTTCTTCCTAACTGACTTTATCTTTCCTAATGCTCCCCTTGGCACCGCCTCACTTTTGGCCTTGAGTTGAGCGTTCGCCCCTGTGAGGAAGGCTCTGGGCCTCTGTCCCCTGGCCGAACGCACCAAAGTCTATAAAAGTGGTAGTTTCTGCTCCTGCCTTAGCGATTCAACATACAGGGAGTGGACGACTGGTTCGCCCGTTGTCAGTAATAATGTGACCGGGTGGGGTGTGGTTGCCTTGGTGTCTTCGCCGGCATGCTTCAGTGATAAAGCACTATAAAAAGGGCAACAGTTCCCTATACAAGAAGACACAACACGAACATACCGCAGTGTCCCGTACACTCACCCCGCACAAACATACACGCACACACCCGCATACATGGGAGGCCGTCCTACATGACCTTAGCTGTTAATAGGGACGTATAATAAACACAACAAACAAACAAACAAAGCTAGGAAAATAACGACAAGAGGCCCAGAGGGCCTTATCGCTCACCCTGGTTTGTAATGCCAAGTATGTCTAATACAAGGGTTCATTGTTTCTTTCCTAAAGCAATTTTTGATAATTTACCGTGCCATTTCTCTGACCTATTGGGCCCGGGTCCTCCTTTCCGCAGGAGCAGAGCCAAATTTTATACCCACAACTCTGTTCCACTTCCCCAAGGGATGTTTTGCCCAAGGTTAGAATCCTGTAGAAAACTCTATGCTCAGTAGTTTTCAGGGAGGATTCTCTATTTCCTCCCCATTATGGCCTGTCCTCTCTCCCCATAAAGAGGCAGAGGCCTAAATTATAAACAACTCTGTTTCCCGCTTTCCCCAAGGGATGTTTCCTTGGTCCAAGTTTTGGTAAATGAATCCATGCTGAACTCTAATGACCAGTAGTTGATTTGAAAGAATTTACCTATATTTCCCCTAATTGAGGCCGCCCTTCCTTCCCGCATGGGTCAGAGCGCAAAATTTTATACAAATCTGTTCCGCCTTCTTCAAGGATGTTTTCTGGCCAAAATTTGTCTAGAATCCATTGCAGAAACTTTATGACTATTAGCGATTAAAAGAAATTTACCCTCATATTTCCCTGCCCCTGGGGGCAAAGCCGAATTTTTATACACAATTCTGTTCCCCTTTCTTCAAGATTTATTGTGGCCAAGTTTGCCTAAGCAATCCGTGCATTAACTCTGTGACTAGTAGCGATTTAAAGATTTTACCTTCTATTTCACTCTATTGGGAGACCCCGCCTCTCTGGCCCAGGGGGTTCGGCAGCCATATTTATACAAACTTTGCTCCCTTTCCTTCCATAGGATGTTTCCACAGGTTAAATTTTAGTTTTGAATCCATGCAGAACTGCTACGACTAGTAGCGATTTAAAGGAATTTAATGTTTATCTTCCCCTATTGGGGCCCTGCCCTCTCCTCACTAGGGGGTCAGAGCCAAAATTTATACAACTCTGTTCCGCCTTCACCCCAAGGATGCTTCTTCTCTGAACTAAATTTTGGTTACAAATTCATAGAGAATCTAGGACAAGTAGCGTTTTAAAGCAAAACGTTGTTTTGACGGACGGCGGACGAACGGACGCCGCGCCATAGCATAAGGTCTCATCGGCCCTTCGGGCCAGGTGAAATCGAAAAATTACTTAGGCATTTGTAAAAATTACAACTAAGTTGAGTGACATTGTTATAATACGTTTATGAAATTAAGGCCAAATCAACAAGGATTGAGAACTACATTCACGGGCAAGTATTACATGAAACAAATTTCATATTAAATTTTTTTTTTCTATTTTCGGGCCAGGAGATGTGTAACGCGGGATGGTATAATTCAAGCTCATATATTCCAATACGTATTTCGAGAATACCCCATTTTTCCATCCTATAACATTATGTTGAAATTACTGCAGAATGAAAAAGTGCAAGAAATTAAGACCTGTAGAATTAAATATGACATGGGGTTTCCCTAAAAGTACGACTTCCTTAAATTCGGGCCTCAAATAACATATGCTTTCCGCCGTAATCAAACCATGTCCTAGAGTTCCTGCTGCATGTATTTGTAAACCAAACTTTGGTACACTAATAACAATTCTTTGGGGAGAAGAGGGAACAGAAAAATAGTAATAATCTTGAGGCATCAGCTGCTCCCCCGGGGGCAGGGTCGATGGGGGACTGTAAAATGATAGGGATACGAAGGGTGCCCATATATAGGCGCCTTTGTATCAATAAATCGAGCTTATTTAATACCATTATATTCAAATCGCTACTTATTCTAATTCCTAGAGTTTCTGTATAGTTATTGAACCAAAATTTGGCCACAAATCATCCGTTGGGAGAACAGGAAGTCAGAACTGATAGTAAATAAACAACTAGATTCATTGGCTCTGCATCGGTTTCC